>JASANB010001489.1:0-60638 GCA_030248155.1 Sabatieria punctata
ACGTTATTAACACGTGTTATTAACACGTTAATAACACGTTATTAACATGAGGCTTGTAAATAATTCGAATTAGTGTAAAAAATTATTTTAAGCTTCCCGCAAATCGGGATGCATCCAGCGCTTCATAGAATGATTATTTACCGTACTTCTGCTAGTTATTGAGACCTTCAACAGTCTGACTACAAACTTAGTATAGTAAACACATGGACGACTAAAAAACTACTGGACAAGAATCGACCCCAACGCCCGTTTCCACAGTAGGCCTACTTTCAAAGGGCTGTATCTTTGGAACCGTTCGACCTACAATCAATATAAATACATCTTTAGAATCGCCACGGCGTGGGGAATCCAATTCCGTGCTCAAATCGCTTCCATAGTGACCAAATAAAAAGTTCATTTTTTTCCATGGCGCAAATTAGGATTACCAAGCAACGTTGCGCAGATTAGAATGCAAATTCAACCAGAGCTCAAGCCCCTCTACAACTTTGGTCATGAAGCCCAAAACCCTCTGACGCATCTGTAAGAAGTTATTCGCAAAAATCTATTTATTCATTATAAATAATAGCTCAGACACTGTACCATGAAAGCAGGACCATTTTAAGGGCATCTTTCCTTACTATCAGCGACTACGTCCAAACTTTGTTATCTTGGCTTGCGCACTGGGCTTAATACCAGAAATAGAGAAATAGTGAACTTCTTGACCAGGTTTTTGCACATGCAGTTGAAAAATTTAGTCAAGAATTCGGGTGAACGAGTGACTCTGCAGACAGGAAAGCTCAGACACGAGAATGTCCAGCAACTGGAAATCGTCTTCTAACAGCAAAAAGACGGTTTCAACCATACATGTATTAGGGGGTTTGGGGGGCGGTTATTGCCTGCTGGAAAGGCCAACCCTAGAGATGCAACCGTAAACCGGTATTATCCGGTATATACCGGATTATCCGGTATTTTTTTGGGTCTATTCACTATCCGGTATCCGGTATTCATAATACCGGATATTTTAGATGGTAGGTGTACAGCTCTGCAACTGTTCCATCCATTCCATGTAGTATTGTGTGTTTTTAACTGAAATCACTTAAGCTCCGTTTGTAAACAGTCAGTTTCTCGTTTACTCTGCATAATGACCAGGGATAGTTAACTACCGGTACAACATAACAGCTACACCAGTGCTACTTGTACTAAATAACTCCACCATACTATCTCTTAAACACGCGGAAAGTTCAAAATTTCAGATTTGTTTTGATTGACAGCAACTTTTCAGCCTTATCTAGCCTATAGCCAACCGGCTTCTTCTCTCATCATAGATGTTCTGTTGCACTGTAGGGTCAGGCACCTCATCATTAATGTACTGTCTGTACTGATCTTTGTCACGTCTCAGATAATTAATCATAGAACCAGTGCACTGATCCTTTCCTCTTGAGATAACGCGTTCGTGAACATTAAAAATAGAGTGTCCATCCTCCGTTTCAGCGAAAAAACGCCAAATTTTACCTCTTTTCTCTTTCGGCATAACGATTTACTGTTTACATAATCAACTAAACCAGTTTTAGCAATAAAAAATGAAGAAATTCGACCTTTTCTTGAAGAAAAAAGAAATTTCTATCTAACTTTGATTCCTATTTGCTACACACCTGACGATTCTAAATTATCCGGTATTATCCGGTATTACCCGGTATCCGGTCTTCTGAAAAATTATCCGGTATACGTTATCCGGTATCCGGTATTTTATTTTACGGTTGCATCTCTAGCCAACCCCCTCACCCCCCCCGCGAGACAGGTTAAGGGACCCCTCTACCCGACCCATGAGAGTGATTCGGAATCTGGTCTTTTCAGTCGGTTACAGACCAGTGAATGATTCACTGTTTTCATAATGCTGTTGCACTGTTATGTTTCTATATAAAACTGCAATACCCTTTTAAAAGATTACCTTATGGCCATGAAATAGTGTTTACTAGGCTTTTGCCATGCTGCTGGAGCAAATTCAGGCGTTTTTGAATTTTTAACAGGTTTTTATGTTAATAACACTGTTATTAACGTTATTAACACTGTTAATAACAGGTCTGAATTTTTAACTGTTAATTATACAACCCTGCGACAGACAATGGTCGAAAGTGTACTCGAATGTAATTCTAGCATGGACTGAACAAAGAGGTCCATTAGCCATTTATTTTCTTTCAGCAGCCATGCGGCTAAATCAAAGACATTTGTCGAGGGGGACATTGGCCGGTCACACAGCCAATTCGACTACTAGAGCAGTCAACCATATTGAGCGGCGATTTTTTCTTGCGCCACCGGTAAAAGACTTTCGCAGCGCGGAAATGATCTGGAGGAGTTAACCATTTTTGAGCTGCCATCAAAGCTATGCCAGATTGATTTCTACGTCAGACTAGACTGCCAGAAGCACTTACAGTCCCAAACAGTCATAGAGCTGTTTTTAAACTTTAAAAAGCCGTGCGCAGCTATTTTCTAACTTATTCACCGTACAGTATCCATAAAAAATACAAGATCGCTCGTTTTTTTCAATCTCGCTTCCAACCGTTGGTTTTCGCTCACTCATTTGTTCATAGATTTCGTTCAAACTTTCAGCGTTTTTAAAAAGAAGCACAAAAAATGTTCGTAATTTAGTTGCTTTTTCCCAAAATTTGTCAGAAAGTTCGAGCGTGCTTTAGTTTTAAGATGAATGAATGAAAAACTGAAATTGGGCGGTCCATGGGCATGCAAGTTTCTCATGAAATTCGCATTGTACGGGGGCGTGCAAAAATTGCGTAATCGCATGAGGGGAGGGGTTTCGCTAAATGATTACTATGCATTACGGTGGGGGAGGGGCTTGGCGATTTGATTATGGAATTTTTAAAGTGCAGAAATCACTGAAATGGCCATAATTTAATTGTTTTTATGAACAGTACATGTACGTACATGTAGTCTCGATTTGAAGCCATTGGCTTGCATTTTCTCAATTTCACATGGATGAACGTGTAGATTAGAGGACAGCTACCGTTTAAGTCAGGGCTTTCCAATTTTTCACAGATGCTAAATAACACCAGTGACCTTTGACATCTTACTAAGAGTTTATAACAGTATAGTACTTTATCGACTCAATCTTTTATGATGATCGGTATAATGATATGGCAGAAGCCGCAAAATCCAACACATTTTGGTTTTCTCTGTAGAAAGAAGCCACCAAATAATGACTTCTATGTAAACCAAAGACAATACGTACAGTACATGTACTGTAGTGTAGTTGTAGCTCATCAATAAAAAATTAAGAAAATTGTCAATACGTTACTGTAAATATAGATGCTATTTTATTAAAAACGTCATTTTACATGGAGTTGAACTCAAAAATTTCGGCTCCAACTTTCCAAAAAACTGAAATTTCGGGGTAACAAAATTATTTCGTAGTTAGGAGAGGAGAGGGGGGTCAGAAAATTATTATGTGCGATCATTGGGGGAGGGGGTCCGAAAATGGGCAAAAACACCATTACGTAATTGTTGCAAACCCCTATGCAGCTGAAAGCTGCAGCTAGGATTAAACAAACGTTTGTTTGTTTGTTTGCTTTTGTTTAGATACTGTCCTTTGGGACAGCTCAGGACACCCCACGCAGTGTGGTGCACTTTTTATCTAGGTAGCTAGGTATACCTAGTATTACCTAGTTAATATTCGGGAAAAGTACCTAAAGTCCATGTAAAAATGATTGGCGGTGGCGGAAAAAAGCGATTTTCTCAAAAACTTTCTTCAAGACCCCAAACTTTTTTTATATCAATCGATAGCAAATTACAAGTGCTACAAGATGCGAACGTCAAATCAAAGGTTCCACGCAGTTTTGTATGTGTTTTTCGGGAAAAACTAATTTTCGGCAAAATCAAGTTTTTATAGAAGAGTCAAATCGACAAGCGGACTCCAGATTCTTATTCTACGTGCAATTGCGAGTTCGCTGATATATACATGTTTGGGGATTTTCAAATTAGTTTTCGGGAAAAACGCGTTTTTCGGAAGGGTGTGCGAGTCAAAAAATTGTCTGCGATCCGTTTTACTATGGAAAATTGCCCAACATTTTTCAAATTTGACCCAAACGGTATAAACGGCCTGAAAACCGGCTCATATTCACGAGTCAAACTTAATTTTGGTCCGTAGAATCCATTTTTGCAGTCCGTTTGGCGCTATGTGGTCGCGTTTTCCAGTTATTTTCATTTTAATTGTTTTTTGCAAAATTTTGTCTGACTGGAGCTGCTGCTGTGAGTCTCTTCAGATGTTGCTCAAAATGCAACTCCTGGGGTAATTTTAGATGGTGAATTCATTTTTGTCACCTAGAACACCGTCAGGTTACTGCAAACCTAACTTTCGAGCACCCCCTATTTGGTATGATATTTTAGCAATCTGTCTTTGACATCTTTGCTTGTTAAAAGAACACTGATTAATGCTTACACCATCAAGTGAATCCAGCCTCATGTCTAACGTTATAGAGAAGCAAGTTCTTGCCCAAGGTATATCCTAATCTGCGCAAGTTTCGCTCTGAATACTAATTTGCGCAACAGCTAAAATCAGCTTCCTTCATAACTGGGATGATAAGATAAGCACATAAATCGACTCTAGAGTCTTCAATGACTCTAATAATACTTTGGTTACTGTTGTAGCTGAAAAGGTTGCAGTGTTATGACCGATCAAAGTTGACTGAAATTGCCAAAAATGGCCCATTTGACCATCAACTTTGACCAGCCATAACACTGCAACCTTTTTAGCTAGAACAGTAACCAAAGTATTATTAGAGTGATTGAAGACTCTAGAGTCGATTTATGTGCTTATCCTATCATCCCAGTTATGAAGGAAGCTGATTTTAGCTGTTGTGCAAATTAGTACTCAGAGCGAAACTTGCGCAGATTAGGATATACCTTGGGCAAGAACTTGCTTCTCTATAACGTTAGACATGAGGCTGGATTCACTTGATGGCGTAAGCATTAATCAGTGTTCTTTTAACAAGCAAAGATGTCAAAGACAGATTGCTAAAATATCATACCAAATAGGGGATGCTCGAAAGTTAGGTTTGCAGTAACCTGACGGTGTTCTAGGTGACAGAAATGAATTCACCATCTAAAATTACCCCAGGAGTTGCATTTTGAGCAACATCTGAAGAGACTCACAGCAGCAGCTCCAGTCAGACAAAATTTTGCAAAAAACAATTAAAATGAAAATAACTGGAAAACGCGACCACATAGCGCCAAACGGACTGCAAAAATGGATTCTACGGACCAAAATTAAGTTTGACTCGTGAATATGAGCCGGTTTTCAGGCCGTTTATACCGTTTGGGTCAAATTTGAAAAATGTTGGGCAATTTTCCATAGTAAAACGGATCGCAGACAATTTTTTGACTCGCACACCCTTCCGAAAAACGCGTTTTTCCCGAAAACTAATTTGAAAATCCCCAAACATGTATATATCAGCGAACTCGCAATTGCACGTAGAATAAGAATCTGGAGTCCGCTTGTCGATTTGACTCTTCTATAAAAACTTGATTTTGCCGAAAATTCGTTTTTCCCGAAAAACACATACAAAACTGCGTGGAACCTTTGATTTGACGTTCGCATATTGTAGCACTTGTAATTTGCTATCGATTGATATAAAAGAAGTTTGGGGTCTTGAAGAAAGTTTTTGAGAAAATCGCTTTTTTCCGCCACCGCCAATCATTTTTACATGGACTTTAGATTTACTTTACCTAGTTGCTGGTTACTCTATTTTACCTAGTTTTACTTTACCTAGTTTTAAATCCACATAACTAGGTACTTCTAGGTAGAACAAGTTTACCTAGTTTGATATTTTCAGTTTTGTGTGGCTTTTTCAATAAACAAACCTTCAAATTTCCGGCTTTCCCACAATTACAGTGGCCCAGAGAATGAATTTCTGACCAATTTGGTCAATAAAATACAAATATTTACTTGAAATGTGTCAAATTTCGTAAATTTTTAACTCCACTAACTTCACCATTGTTCTTTTGAACCAAAAATAATATTTTGACTTGATTTCGAGCGTTTTAGGTTTACCTAGTACTACCTAGTTTTCCTAGGCTTTACCTAGTATTACTTTACCTAGTTTCTTAGCTGAGAACTTTACCTAGTATTACTTTACCTAGTTTTTTAGGCGACAACTTTACCTAGTATTACTTTACCTTGTTTCAAATTTTCAAAATGCACCACACTGACCCCACGCTCTTACTAGAGCCTTTCAATCGAGTGCCCATGCTTACACAAACAGCCCTCCCCGTTGAAGAATAACATAATGAAACTTTCTAAGCTGAAACTTTTAGAACTCAGGCATCAGGGCTGAAGGTTGCACAAAACGCTACAAAAGAGAATTTTCCAATCTTGTTACAAAAAGTACGGTACATTCGTTCCGTCGGTTCTGTTTTGTCGGTTCGTCGGTCACGACATACGCAACATGTGCTGCCTAGCCTACGTGCACAAAACGAGATACTAAGACAAAGCCAGTTGTATTGACAGAGTAAAAAAAGCGAGACAAGTGATCAGAGAATCAGTAGTTGGTTTTGAGACAGGCCAGAGGCATCAGCACCGAGGTCGCCCACAGAGTGGTTGTAGTTGCGCGAGACGACACGTTGACTGGGGTTGTTTCAAACATACTCGAGTTGTCAGTGTTGTCCGTGAGAGGCTGTTGGGTGAAGGGCTTGTGGTTGGTGGGTGCTCCGGTGATGTTGATGGCTTCCGTGGTGGTTGTCAAGGGCGTTGTGGTGGTGGTGGTCGTTGTGCTTGTGGTGGTGGTGGTGGTGGTTGGAATTGAGGGGTGCGTGTTGCACAGTCGCGTGTTGCAGCAGTAAACCCAGGTTTTTGAACTGCCACGGATAGTGGTGTTTTGGCCGAGACGACACCGGAGGCTGAGGTAGTGTCTTCTGTCGAGGCAGTCGGCCATAATCAATCCAACGTACCTTTTGTAAATCAGGAAACAATCACCATTGCAGGATCTCTGTGACCAGGGTTGATGCAGCACTCGGTACCACATATAGCACAAGTAACTCTGGAGCGGCACAGACAGCATCAGCATTAACAAACACACGCGCAGCATTGCACACACCAATAGCACCTAAGACTAGTAAAACAAACAATGAGGCTCTGCAAAGGTGGTAACTATGTCTTTGTGGAATTTTTTAGTTGTAGATAGATGTACAGTACGTAGATATGACCTATTTTATTCATAGATGCGTAAGAACGAAACCTACTCATTAAAGCAAACAAAACATGTAGCACGAACAAGAGGCGAACAGAACGGTGGTTGGCAACCCTTTCGAAATCAGCAGGCGAACACTAACTAGACTACATGAGTGTCCAAAAATCTGATAGCATTCCGTTTTACTGCCGTTTTCGCAAATGTTAAGAGTCATTTTTTATAAGACCGGGGCAGGCGGCGGAACATGGAATTTTCTAACCTATACTTTTTATGTGATGAATCAATAAGTCTTTAGTAGAAAACACCACCACTGCGGTATTTTTGCTTTGCGATACCGCTTGCGGTATTTATGGCCAAAAACGTGATTTTGGACATTTTCAGCTGGTTCTCCAGTGCGCAATTGCCGATCGCGGTCATATCTTCAGCATAAATTAGTCTTACTATGACCACTGCACCCACAAAGTTTGGGGCTGATCGATTCAGGCCAGCGTGAATACCGTTGATTTTAGGGGTTATTTTAAAAAGTGAAAAATAATTTTTTGACGTCCCCCGCAGATTTTGGCCATACTTTTAGGGAAGATAGAACACGTCGTCCTCTACACGTTGGTGTTTTCGCTTTTTTTGGCATCGCCCGAATTTCTGAGTTATTCATGTTTTAATTTTCCAAAAAAAATTTTGCGGTATCTTTTAGAATCATTCACAATTCCGGGTTCCATGAAGCTAGAGCGACCCTCTGTAGAGCGTTGGACGTATAATGTGATGGGCTATCCAACCATATACGCGAAATTGATCTACGACCACTTATACCAGAGTGGCGTCAAGTCAAAGTTTCGATCGAAAATTACCAAATTTCCAGTTTACACTCTTGAAATAGACAGCCTGTGTTTCGGCACTTTTGAAAGTAATCTACTATCAATAAACAGTGTTTCTGGCCTATTTTGACCTGCTAATTTCAGAAATGACTTTTATTTTACTTTATACACTTCCAATTTCAAGATGCAAGTTTACCATAGTGTAATAAGTAGATAGTGTTATATCTCAAAATCTTGAGCTTATACAGAAAAATTAAGGTTATTTCTGAAATCAGCAGGCCAAAATAGACTAGGAACACTATTAATTGATGGTAGATTCCCTTCAGAAGTATTGAAACGTAGCCTATCTATTTTAAGATTATGGCTCTCAAAAGTGTATATGTTGATGAATCTTCAGAGGTCCATAACTACCGACTGAGTTGTCCTAGCGCCAAAAGAAGATCATATTCAGAATCAGTGAAGAAAAATGCACCTAATAGGAAGCACTTGATGCTTCGGTTTCATAAATCACTAACGATGTGAATCCCAGGGCACCAGGAGAAAATAAGTCGGTCAGGACTGGTCATATTGTAAAACCACTGTAATTTTTATAATTAGTGTTGAAAACTGCATTAGGTGATGCAGATTTCACGGCTATGTATCCTGCATATGATTGATTTGAGTCACCTTTCAGGCCGGGATGATATAACAAGTGCAGTCATTATCTTCGCAAATATTTTTAAATGCCCATATCCTGAGAACAAGGCACTCTAGAGCAAAAATGTGGTCATTTTCGGAATCGCAAGAATCTCAGCTATCATTTGACGGCCGAATCTACGCCATTTGACTAATTAGTTCGGCAGCAGGTGTCAAAATCTGAAGAAAACCAGGTCAGAGCTTGCGTCATTTTCGATCGAAACTTTGACTTCGTGCCACTCTGGTATAAGTGGTCGTAGATCGATTTCGCGTATATGGTTGGATAACCCATCACATTCTATGTCCAACGCTCTACTTTGGGTCGCTCTAGCCTTATGGACACCGGAATTGTGAATGATTCCGAAAGATACCGCAAAATTTTTTTAGGAAAATTAAAACATGAATAACTCAAAAACGGGGCCGATGCCAAAAAAAGTGAAAACACCAACGTGTAGAGGACAACGTGTTCTACCTACCCTGAAAGTATGGCCAAGGGGGACAAATGGCGGGTCATCCTCTTGATGACCTGCAAGTCGTACCGGCACCTCCCCGTGGTGTCCCCTGGAGCTGGGCGCCCCGCTTGGGCACCCGGTACCAACGTCGGACGGCGAAACTTTCTCTTTATGAAAGGAGAAACCAAGCAATGCCCCAGTACCCAGCAACGGGGCTTCATAATCTCTGGGGACCCCACCGGCAGTGCGGTGACGGCAGGCGCTGTCGGTGGTCCACTCCCGTCTGCGAGTAGCAGATCTGTCGCTGCCTGCGGACTGACCGGTGTAGGTGATGGGTCGTTAGGCCCTGATGTCACTGGGCGGAACGCAGGCCACAAAGAGAATCAGGGGGCTACATCTGGAGCGAACCTGAGAGATAGTAACGCTAACCTTCGGGTTAAGATTATACGGGATGGCAATCAACCTGGTAAAAAGTTGGGAGCAACTTCGAAAGAGGTAAAGCAACCAAGGCAAACCAGGGGGAGAGCCAATCTTGCCGTTATTCAGATTAATCTGCAGCATAGTCGCGGGGCAACGGCAGTCCTTAGCAGTTGCCTAGCGAAGCTGCAGAAAGAAAATGGGGCTGTCCTAGCCCTAATACAAGAACCGTACACGATTAATAATCGTGTTGTAGGGTTATGCTCACTAGGGGGCCGTGTTTACAGAGGTGTACCTGGTTTGCATGTGAGATCATGTGTCTATGCATCTAGGGGACTGGATGTGGTGTTCATGCCCCATCTGAGTACCCAGGATGCTAGTACAATTGAATTAGAAGTTGTGATAGGTGGAAGGAGGAGATCTATTATCTTCTCCTCTATCTACCTACCACAGGTTGCTGGGGGGCAACCTCCTCCAACAAATGACATGATCAAAGTAGTTGATTTCTGTCAGAAGCGCCATCACTCCCTAGTAATAGGCTGTGATGCTAATGCACATCATACAGTCTGGGGATGTCGGGATATTAATGCCCGGGGACATCACCTGCTGGAGTATGTCATTTCTTCTGATCTAGAAATCATTAATAGAGGACATGAACCCACCTACATAGGTAGGGGTCTGTCTGTTATAGATCTTACCTTAGCATCTTTATGTATAGCTAAGGATATCGACAAGTGGCATGTGTCACGGGAAGACTCTTTGTCTGACCACAGACACATTTACTTCCAGATATGCCTGGAGAAAGCTCCACCTGAATATCGAAGGTCCCCACGTTCTACAAACTGGGGTGCATTTTATGACAACCTAGAACGGAGAATGGGTGATCATCAGGTGGACATCCAGGACATACAAAGTTTAGAGGAGGAAGTGAACTTCCTTCAAAGTAATGTTCTGACTTCGTTTGAAGAGGCTTGTCCTTTAAAGCGAGTTAGGGTAGGAAATGCCCGGGTGCCATGGTGGAACCGGCAATTGTCAGCACTACGAAAAAAGAGTAGAAAGAAGCTCCATCGGGCACTGCTCACTCGGGCCGTACAGGACTGGGCAGAGTACAGGGTGGCCCAACGAGAATATAAGCAAACTATAAAGTTTGCAAAGCAGAAATCCTGGAGAGAGTTCTGTGAGGAAGTCGAGGGGGTTAAGGCCACCTCACGACTAAACAGAGTTCTCAGCAGGGATTCTCCCATAGAAGCAGGTATGCTGCAACTACCAGATGGGACATACACAGAGAGTAGGGAGACTGCTTTGTCACACCTACTGGAAGTGCATTTCCCTGGTGGTACTATGGTAGATACGGCACCACAACCAGACAACCAAGTTCTGAGAGGAGCTTTGGGGGACTGGGCACTGGCTAACCGAATTGTTACTGAAGATAGGGTGAAATGGGCGGTAAAATCTTTCCAACCATATAAAACCCCTGGTCCAGACGGAATTTTTCCAGCACTGTTGCAACAAGGGCTTGATATTCTTGTCAAACCTATGGTGCAAGTGTTTAGAGCATCAATAGCACTGGCTTACATACCTCAACTCTGGAGAGAGGTGAGGGTTGTTTTCATAGCTAAGCCAGGTAAGGAATCATATGCTAAGGCCAAATCCTTTCGACCAATCAGCCTATCCTCTTTCATGCTAAAGAGCGTGGAGCGATTGGTAGATAGGTGGTTGAGAGACGGGGTGCTTCGGCATGTACCGCTCCATCCTAGTCAACATGCTTACCAGGCAGGCAAGTCTGTGGAAACGGCCTTACACTGCTTGGTTGGTCGTGTAGAAAGAGCTTTAGAGCATCAAGAGTTTGCACTTGGAGCGTTCTTCGATATAGAAGGCGCCTTCTCCAATGCATCTTTTGCATCATTTGAACGGGCACTGAGGAGGCGGGGCGTGGAGTCCACCCTTATCCAATGGATTGGGTCCATGCTCAAACTCCGTACAGTGACTGCTCAAATGGGGCAATGCAGCAGATCCATCAATACGCGCAGGGGATGTCCACAAGGAGGGGGTTTTATCTCCCCTACTTTGGATACTCCTTGCTGATAGCCTGTTGGTGCGTCTAAACGGCTCATCGTTTTATGCGCTGGGCTACGCGGATGATGGAGTAGTTCTCGTGGTAGGGAAATTCTTGGACACTGTATGTGACCTCATGCAGAGGGCACTTACGGTTGTCCAAGGATGGTGTGAAGAAGAAGGTCTGGCCGTACAGCCGGACAAGTTAGAGCTGATCCTTTTCACAAGGAAACGGCTGCTAACTGGGCTTAAGCTCCCTAAGATCTATGGGAAGCGGCTCCAGTTAGTAAAGCGAGTAAAATATCTGGGAGTCTATTTGGACTCCCGGTTAGATTGGGCAGTTCACCTTGAAACCAGATGCTCCAAGGCCAAAGCAGCTTTCTGTCAAGCCAAACGAGCTGTTGGGAAGAATTGGGGACTGTCTCCTAAGGTGGTCAAGTGGCTCTATGTTGTGACCATTAGACCTATGATAGCTTTTGCTGCTGTGGTGTGGTGGAAACGGACAAACCTGGAATGCGCAAAAGCACAGCTGGGCCGTTTACAACGACTGGCGTGACTATGCATAACAGGGGCTCTGCAAACAACACCCACAGCAGCAATGGAAGTTCTGTTGTGTCTTCCACCGCTACACACTTGGATTCAAGTGGAAGCGATGGCGACCTGCTACAGACTTAAAAGTACTAAGCAGTGGCACAGGGTAGGTCGTGGTCATTGTAGTGTTTGGGCACAATTGTGCGATTTATCGCCACTGTACCAATTCCCAAGTAACCAACAACTACCCAATTATGTGTTTGATAAGAAATATCAGGTCGACTTCCCGAGTATGGAGGTCTGGCAGGGTAATACTCCTAATGCAACCGACACTCTCTACTGTTATACGGATGGTTCCAGGTTAACAGGTTTAGAGAATTCGGGAGCAGGAGTATTTATACAGAGACTGGGGGTAGAGGATTCCTTTCCCCTGGGAAAGTATGCAACAGTTTTCCAGGCGGAGGTCTATGCTATACTGAACTGCGCCAGGACTCCTGGATTAGTTAACTGTCTAGAGCAGAAGATCTGTATTTGCTCAGATAGTCAAGCAGCTCTAAGAGCAATAGTATCTCCACGCGTCAACTCTAAGTTGGTTGCAGAGTGTGTTAGGGAACTACAACGACTGGCGCTTCGTAAGAAGCTACAGCTGATGTGGGTACCTGGACACTCGGAAGTGGAGGGAAATGATCAGGCTGACCGACTAGCTCGGGCAGCTGCTGAGTTGCCACTTATAGGGCCGGAACCGGCCCTTGGCATCTCAGTTAGGAAAGTGAGAACAGATTTAAGAAGTTGGGCGAAGAACCAGCTGCAAACTGCCTGGGATCTACGAACCGACTGTAGGCAATCTAAGCAGTTCATTCTGGGACCCAGATTGGTGGTGACCAGAGAATTACTTAGTCTTAGTAGAAGGGAACTGAAACTGGTGGTCGGTTGGTTAACTGGACACAGTAGTAACCTTAATAGACATCTCAGCATCATGGGCTTGGTGGATGATCCAACATGCTCATTTTGCTTAGAGGAGGAGGAAACGCCTGAACATTTGGTCACAGAATGTGATGCATTGGCTGGACGTAGACAAGTAATTCTGGGCAGTAGATATCGTACCACCCAGGACCTGAGCGATGTAACCGTTAGGGACCTCCTGAGGTTGATTAAAGCCTCGGGTATACCTAACCGCTAGATATCCCCCAAGGCTGGTTGAGCCTTGCGTTGGTGATAGTATCCGAAATGAAGAGAGATGATATGGGGAAATGAAATGGACATGTTGGTCTGATCATAGGGCCGTACAGGCCCCCCCCCAATATATCGGATCGGATCGGATCGAAGTATGGCCAAAATCTGCGAGGGACGTCAAAAAATTATTTTTCACTTTTTAAAATAACCCTTAAAATCAACGGTATTCACGCTGGCCTGAATCGATCAGCCCCAAACTTGGTGGGTGCAGTGGTCATAGTAAGACTAATTTATGCTGAAGATATGACCGCGATCGGCAATTGCGCACTGGAGAACCAGTTGAAAATGTCCAAAATCACGTTTTTGGCCATAAATACCCCAAGCGGTATCGCAGAGCAAAAATACCACAGTGGTGGTGTTTTCTACTAAAGACCTATTGATTCATCACATAAAAAGTATAGGTCAGAAAATTTCATGTTCCGCCCTTATAAGGGGACCTGCCCCGTTCTTAAAAAATATGGCTCTTAACTTAACTTTAATTAAGCTCAAAATTGGAGCTTATACGTGCCAAAACATAAGAAATTTTTTTCTGTTATAGTTAGGTGCACTTGGACTCCTGAGAAATTAGTGAAAACCAGGACTCCTGAGAAATTCAAGAATTAGTGAAATTTGGTACTTTTATTTACAGGGTGATTCACATATCCCGCCCGATTTCGCAAGCCCAGAGCTTTTTATATTTGTGGACCGAAACGGCTGATTCTTTGATATGATGTGTGGACACACTTTGCATTTTACTGTTTCAAATTTCGAGGCCCAGGTCGGCCCGGAGCTGTTACATGTATTATAGGTATGTAGGTATAAAAATAAGTCCATGTTTTTTCTTGCCAGATTGTACAAAAAATAACCTTGAGAACAGACAAAAACCGTCATAAACATAAACGAAGCGTCAAGCAAAATATACAACAGGTTCTTATTAATAAACAACGGAAAAAATACGGTGTCAAGCTTAAACTTTCTATTTTGCATCCGATTTAGCCAGATTTCGCTCACAGATTTGAAGGCACTTGATAAAATGTTGGCTATCTGAAATCGCTGAGAGCAAGTCAACTTGAACTAGATTTTTGTCTTTCAGCTTCTCCGTTTCTTGGCCTGACATTGAATTGAAGCCGCAAAATCCAACACATTTTGCTTTTTTCTGTAGAAAAAAGCCACCAAATAATGACTTCTATGTAAACCGAAGACAATACGTACATGTACTGTAGTTGCAGCTCATCAATAAAAAATTAAGAAAATTATTAATACGTTACTGTAAATATAAATGCTATTTTATTAAAACGTCATTTTACATGGAGTTGAACGCAAAAATTTCGGCTCCAACTTTCCAAAAAAACTGAAATTCAGGGGGTAACAAAATTATTTCGTAGTTAGGAGAAGGAGCAGAAAATTATTACGTGCGATTATCGGGGGGAAGGTGTCCGAAAATGGGCAATAACACCATTACGTAATTGTTGCACGCCCCTATAAGTCTAAACCGTAAGCTGAAAGCTGCAATAAGGATTAAACAAACGTTTGTTTGTTAGTTTATTTTTGTTTAGATACTGTCCTTTGGGACAGCTCAGGACACCCCACGCACTTACTAGAGCCTTTCAATCGAGTGCCCATGCCTACAAACAGCCCTCCCCGTTGAAGGATAACATAATGAAACTTTCTAAGCTGAAACTTTTAGAACTCAGGCATCAGGGGCTGAAAGTTGCACAAAACGCAACAAAAGCCAATTTTCCAATCTTGTTACAAAAGGTACTGTCCTTCCGTAAGTTCTGTTTTCTACATCATACTCAAGTCTCGTCCCTTTGTTGTGTGCTGCCTAGCCTATTAGCGTAGAAACAGTGCACAAAAGGAGATAGTAAGACAAAGACAGTTGTATTGACAGAGTAAAAAGGGTCAGAGAAAGCGAGACAAGTGATCAGAGAATCAGTAGTTGGTTTTGAGACAGGCCAGAGGCATCAGCACCGAGGTCGCCCACAGAGTGGTTGTAGTTCCGCGAGAGGACACGTTGACTGGGGTTGTTTCAAACATACTCGAGTTGTCAGTGTTGTCCGTGAGAGGCTGTCGGGTGAAGGGCTTGTGGTGGGTGGGTGCTCCGGTGATGTTGATGGCTTCCGTGGTGGTTGTCAAGGGCGTTGTGGTGGTGGTGGTGGTTGTGCTTGTAGTGGTGGTGGTGGTGGTTGGAATCGAGGGGTGTTTGTTGCACAGTCGTGTGTAGCAGCAGTAAACCCTAGTTTTTGAACTGGTAAGGATAGTGACGTTGTGGCCGGGATGACACCGTTGGCTGAGGTAGTGACTTCTGCTGAGACAGTCGGCCATAACCAATCCAACGTACCTTTTGTAAATCAGGAAACAATCACCATTGCAGGATCTCTGTGACCAGGGTTGATGCAGCACTCGGTACCACCTATAGCACAAGGTACTCTGGAGGGGCACAGACAGCATCAGCATTAACAAACACACGCGCAGCATTGCACACACCAATAGCACCTAAGACTAGTAAAACAAACAATGAGGCTCTCTCTGCAAAGGTGGTAACTATGTATGCGTGGTATACGGTAGTTAAACAGTTGTAGATAGATGTACAGTAGATATGACCTATTTTATTCGTAGATGCGTAAAAACGAAACCTGCTCATTAAAGCAAACAAAACATGTAGTACGAACAAGAGGCGAACAGAACGGTGGTTGGCAACCCTTTCGAAATCAGTAGGCGAACACTAACTAGACTACATGAGTGTCCAAAAATCTGATAGCATTCCGTTTTACTGCATTTTTCGCAAATGTTAACTTAACTTTAATTAAGCTCAAATTTGGAGCTTCTAAGTGCCAAAAACATAAGAAATTTTGTGTTAAAGCTAGGTGCCGAAACGACTTGAAATTTGGAGAATATTTGCTAAAAGGCGGGGTAAGTACAATACTTACAATGTACCTGTACAATATGTGCTGTAATTTTATGTATGGAGGGCGATGTAGTTTGAAAATATAAAGATTATCCTTATGGTCAATTTTTCTGAACTGCTCATTTGAAAAAACGCTGTTAAAAATTCTTCATTTTCTCGAGACTGGGTCAATCTTGCCGCGTGAAAACTTAACAGACAAAATTCCACGCGCTTTCACTTCACACATACTCTGTAAGTTTCCGGTTATTTTGAATATTTGCGTAAGTGATAGTCAAAACAAAAATTTTCATTTTTCACCCACTATTCATTGTAGGTATTGCAATTACCAAGTTTCACAAATTCTTGGAGGCAAATGTACGCAGTACGGTAGTGTTCCGGTGTATAAAAGATAGTCAGTGTTTGTTAGTCTGTTTTGTTTTGTTTCGTTTTTATTGTGTGTTATGGGCGAGACGAAGGGGGATTTTCGTTTAACCACCCTGCCCACCGAGCGATTCGTGTTCAGAGGCCCGTTCAAAGACAGAGTAAGCCAGGACCTGAAGCTAACCAATGACAAAGACAAGCGCCGAGCATACAAAGTCAACTGTACTAACAACAGTCTATTTCGAATCCGACCGGCGGTGGGCATTTTGGAGCCAAACAAATCGGCTGTGGTAACGGTAACGCTGTCAGCGCTAGAACACACGCCGCCCAATGACCACCACTATTTCTGGATCTGTCACATTGCAGCGCCCAACAGCAAGAAGGACGGCCGCACCAGCTGGAGAGAACACAAAGGAGAGCCAGAAGGAATGAGGAAGATGATGATTGACTTTATCGATCGAATTCCAGTGACAGAAACTTATGTTAGCCGAGTTTGAAACCGACGCGCACCTACGTATCATTTCTCACGCCATGTTTATGTAATTTCTTTGATTGGTCTAGCTTATCTACTAATTGAGATTCTCTGAAATAAATACTTTATCTGTACCTAGTTCTGTGCTCGAAAACAGTCTTCGATTTGTAGGTACGTGTATAGGTATTATATAAGTCCATGTTTTTTCTTGCCAGATTGTACAAAAAATAACTCTGAGAACAGACAAAAACCGTCATTTACATAAACAAAGCCTCAAGCAAAATATACAGGTTCTTCCTAAATAAACAAGCGAAAAAATACGGTGTAAAGCTTGAACTTTCTATTTTGCATCCGATTTAGCCAGATTTCGCTCACAGATTTGAAGGCACTTGACAAAATATTGTCTATCTGAAATAGCTGAGAGCAAGTCAACTTGAACTAGATTTTTGTCTTTCAACTTCTCCGTTTCTTGGCCTGACATTGAACTGGCCTTTTGCCCGTCCAATACCCGCACATCAACTATGCTGTCCGGTTCTTGGAGTCGTATGTTGTCGTCGAAAAATACGTGCGTCACTTGTTCGGAATCCTCCGTCGACATCCAGAACGGTTTCCCGGCCGAATGGTGAAATTCACTGGCCATCCACCAATGAAAATCGTCCACCACCGCGCTAATATCGGTGCCCATTTCGCAAATTTGTTCGTAAATTTGGTTTTCGTTGGTCAGAAGTTCGTCTTTCCATTGCATAGTAATTGAATCTGCGCTACGTACGATCTTGGCCGTTTCTGAGCTAACAGAAAGAGGCAGACCGTCGGGAAATTCGGGGTGACAGCCTTGCGTGACCAACTTGGTAGTGCTAAGCACATTAGGCGCGTCCAAGCCGAAAGTGCGTAGTACAACGGCGTAATTTCGCTTTTGCTGGCAGAGATAATTGAGCAATTCGAAGAAAGACGGAAGCACGTAATGATACTTTCTTCCATTTGCGCCTTTCATGCACAAATACGGATTGAATTGGTGTTCGTACTCCAGGCACTTTAGATGGCATTCGAAGACCGGCAAAAACGGTCTCCCGATTTCAGTTTCAGTAAAATTGCCCATCATCTTTCGGAATCTGATCCTATCTAGCGCGGTCTTAATTAGCATCGCCTCTTCGAATTTGTAGTAGGTAATTCCGTTCGCCCCTGGCCGGTCGATCGAAGGAGTGGGACTCTGTTCCAGCCAACTCCACTGATTAGAGTGGTTTAGTTGGCCCCAGGCTACACTAGTCAAATAGCTATTGAGTGCCTGTTCTACGGTAACATTAGTAACTGAATCGGCCACCAGTATGGTGTTTCTGATATCGAAGTGAAGCACCAGCTTACCGACAGACATGGTGCAGTGCGATGGGTCAGCGACTGCTCACAACACATTTATGCGTTATATCAAGATACCAAGGTAACAGTGACGAGGCAGAACGACTATAGGACTGAGACCGTCATCACACGATCGATCTGCTAGCCTGCCCGACTTCCCTTAGCAACCGACGCTGCTATACATGAACGCATCAGATGTCGGCTTTTCTCGCTACTCAGGATGGAAACGGTGTAGAATTTTTTAGACGGCATTTTCTAAAGCAATTAAAAAGCGAACAAATGGCTATTGAGTCTGAGCGTTTGTATTGACTCAATGTATTCGTGCGTAAGTGTCTGCAGTGCTTGTTGTAGGCGAACACGAATTTATTTGCTTTTTTACTCACTCAGCTAGGCCAGAAATCGTACTTCAGTGAACAGATACATTCTGTATCATTAGAACGGCAAAAAATAGTTCTTTTTTAATTTTAGACAAGAAAACTATGATAATTACTAAACCGGCCATTGTATAAATTATCGCTTAAATTCTGCTAACTTTTAGATGATTTGTGCAAAAAGGGATCATGGATCGAAGACATTCTATTCTACGCTTCTTTAAGGTCCAAAATGAGAATTGAGATGGAGAACACCCCAGTAAACGGTACTACAGTACATTGTACACACAGTACATTTAACAGTGGGTCGGGCGGGGGTTGCAACTACCGACTTAGACCAGACCCCCGATCGGGACCACCCGAGACGATTTTCCCGACCCCTCTCTCCAATTTTCTGACAAGTAATCTTTTGAGCAATTTCTTAGAATTTCAGACACTAAAATTACTAACATCGGCATTTTTAGCTCAATTTAAACTAAAATTCGGGAGTTTTGAGCGTTTTTTTGTGCCCAACCCCCCTCCCGAGAATTTGGGCTCAAACCCCCGGCCGGTGCTAGATCCCCAACCCCCTTCCCTTTCAGCGGATGACCTGTAACGTGTATATACATACGATACTCTACGTTTTCGAAAATGCCGTACCATAATTTATACCGTTTCCATCCCTACCGACTACACACAAAAATACAGTAGTAGTAGTTGTAGAATTCAACAAAATCTGTTCTGCACATTGTTAGTTTGGTCGCACCTGTGCGATTCGATGAATCTCGACGTAGTGGTCGGTAGTCCGGAATCGCTGTCGAAAACAATGGCGCCGCTTTTCTCTTCTTGCAACGGCAATTGAGGTACGGAATTGTGATCCACCTGCTCCTTCAGCGGGTACAAATCGGTGCTCCTGGTCTTTTGACTATTGGCCGACCAGAGCAGATCTCTAACCGGCTTCCGGCTGACGCATCGGACGCCGAAAACTACGGCGCCCTGCAGCGGAATCAAGAGACAGAAAGAGAGAGTCAAGAGCAGATCCAAATGACTGTAGAGAGTGGCCAGCGACCAACAGAGACCGAAGAAGAGTAAGAAGCCCAGAGTTGAGAGGATTTCTAGACGCGCCTGACTTAGCTGCGCTCTGGTCTGATAGCTGCTGCGCGAGCTTTGCGTCCAAGAACTAATAAAAACTACAATCGACAATAGAATATCTAGCGACAAGAAGACTATGGCCGGAATGATGAACAGGGTCAGTGGTTTCGGACCACATCTGTAAAAATACAAATCATTGCGGTTTTTCTAGCCATAAATCTACCTGCGTCCGTGCAAAGTTAAGTAGAAGTTCTTGTTGATAAGCATCGCCAGTACCACGAATGCAACGGGAACACCTGAAAGAAAATTGCCTATTATTCTAAACAATGCACCGGCAAAGAGCCGTACCCCAAGCAAGAAGACAAACTTTGACTAGAAACCAGCTGCGTCGGGCGTTAACGACCGGTAGTTGCGTGAGATTACGGTAGTAGTTGACAGTATCAATGGCAGTCCAAATCAGTGTACTGTAGACGCCGCAGTGGAATAGCAGACCGACGCCGATGCAGAGAAGACGGGGAACTTGTAAGAAGCAGTTGAATGTGCTCAGCAGAAACGCAACGTTCACCAGTATTAGAGCTGCACAAAAGTTGACCAGAATTTGACTGCCGTAATCACGAACCACACTTCTAAATTCTTAACCAATTAGTATGTACTATACTGTAAAATAAAAAGGCGATGCTTTTCGGAAAAAGAACCATTTGAAGAGCAGTACTAGTGACAGAATCAGCAAGACTAAAAGAAGCATAAAAAACTAACGTTTGTAAGAACGGAGCCAACCTGGTGCTGACGGTGTATCTTAGATGACTGATCAGAGTCAGAATCAGAAGCAGCAAGGAAGCAGTGCACGCTACCCAGATCATAAAACTGTACACAAGCGGTCTCTGATCAGTGCCACTCATTCCTTCGCTCTGAAACATCTTTATTGCACGATTACAACACTTCTGCACATACAATGTACGCACGTGCTCAGTCAGTCAGTCAGTCAGTCAGTCAGTTCAGTTCAGTTCAGTTCAGTTCAGTTCAGTTCAGTTCAGTTCAGTTCAGTTCAGTTCAGTTCAGTTCAGTTCAGTTCAGTTCAGTTCAGTTCAGTTCAGTTCAGTTCAGTTCAGTTCAGTTCAGTTCAGTTCAGTTCAGTTCAGTTCAGTTCAGTTCAGTTCAGTTCAGTTCAGTTCAGTTCAGTTCAGTTCAGTTCAGTTCAGTCAGTCAGTCAGTCAGTCAGTCAGTCAGTCAGTCAGTCAGTCAGTCAGTTCCGTCCGTCCGTCCGTCTGTCCGTCCGTCCATCAGTCAGTCAGTCAGTCAGTCAGTATCCGTCCGTCCGTCCGTCCGTCCGTCCGTCCGTCCGTCCGTCCGTCAGTCAGTCAGTCAGTCAGTATCCGTCCGTCCGTCCGTCCGTCCGTCCGTCCGTCCGTCCGTCCGTCCGTCCGTCCGTCCGTCCGTCCGTCCGTCCGTCCGTCCGTCAGTCAGTCAGTCAGTCAGTCAGTCAGTATCCGTCCGTCCGTCCGTCCGTCCGTCCGTACGTACGTACCGGTAGAATGGAAAAGCCAGTAAGATGCCGACTCTCGCATAAAACCATGCCACTGACGTTCTGCGACACGGTTTTGATCGTCTCAGAAGTCCACGATTTCTCTAAAGCACTTGTTGGAAGGAAAACACAAGTTCTGCGTAAAAATAAACCTGTAGGAGAGTAGTAGACGCAAGAATAATTGGTTCCGGTCAAAACTCCGTGCAACGGAGGTGCCAGTCCGTATCTGATAGGTTTGTTCAGATCAGTCGGCGTCAATTTCGGGTCAGTGCCGAGAAACAACTCGAGAACCGGCGTGTTACCCTTGGTAGGCTTCGGGTAGAAGCTACTGTTTCTCATGTAAATCACGGCAAGCGTCGGATTTTTGACCGGCCATTCGGTGCCCTCCAACACTTCAACCATTGCATCCTGGCCAATCAGCGTCCGGCCCGGCTTGCTCAAATCGATCGACATAGCGATCAGAGCGCCATCTGGTTTGCCCAGCTGAACACTGTCGTCGGTTACAGTGGCACGATGGGCAGCTATAGTCTTGAGCATTTTTAGAAAGCGCCGTTTTTGTTCTTGGGCAGTTTTCTTGTCAGTTCGCTTCCAGACGTTGCTCATCACTCGTTCGATCAGTTCGAAAATGTGCTGGCAGACCTAATAAAGATGAAGTTCAAAGGTATTCTGTTCGTTTTGAATAAAGAAATTTGTACGTCAGATTCGTAAACGGAAGCCTGAAGAACTTGTTCGATAGAGTTGAGCACCCGACTTATGTGATAATTTTCCAGAGGAGTATTGTTGAGCGAAAGAGCACTCAAATAGCCGAAGAATATCATTAAATCTTGCTAAAACTTATGTACTGTACGTACTTACACAGTAGTTTATCAAACATCCAGCATAGATAAAAAAATGTCCCATCGGTTTTTTACCTCAATTCAAATGTTTCGTTCATGGCCAGCTCTTTATCAATTTGGCTCAAATTTTGAACAAAAATTGACACAACAACTAGCTATAAATTGTCGCAAGCTTGGTGCTAAAATTCCGGTTTTATGACCCAAACACTACCGTATAGTGCTGTTTATAGTACCCGGGTACTATATATGGCGTCTACGAAATCTGCTCTATAAGAAACTAACAATAGTACAATGTATGTGAAGTTCTTTGCTCAAATTACCGATTTGATGTAAAAAATAGGTAATGTACGTACATACATCAGAACCTCTATGATTGCATTATCTACTGTTTTTCTTGATACAAACAAGGTTTTCCCTCCAAAAGTACTGTATTTTTCGCACGTTTTGTATTTATAACAGCTCATTTCAGAATAAAAATCTGTCTCCATTTATAGTAGCCCGGGTACTGTACTATAAATGGCACTAAGTGCCGTTTAAAGTACCCGGGGTACTATAAATAGGGGGTACTATAAACAGCACTATACGGTAGCAATCAGGGTGATCTAAATTGTAATTTTTCAGGTTATTCAAAGAGTATGGCTTTGAAACTTGCAGGAAGGTCATAAAATCAGCACCAGTTAGAATTTTGGTACCAAACTTGCACAATTTACTGCCAGTTATCTTGCTTGTTATTTTTTTCTGAAAATTTTAGCCAAATCGACAAAAAACTGACCGAGAACGAAGCGTTTGAATGAAGGTAAAAAAGCGAAGGGAGATTTTTTATCTATACTGTAGGTTCACCTTATTCCGACAGTTATCCGTGTCTTTCACAGCGGCCCACTGCGGAGCAAACTGTTCATCATCCCAATCGCAAAGTCGATGAACCTTCACGTCTTCCGGACCGTAGGGACAATTCACTTTTGCACTATCGTTCACTTTTGTTTCCGACCAAGGAGTCATGCCAATTGCGCTCGGCTCCGAAAAACTGGGGCAGTATGCTAAATCAGGTATTATAGAGTTTGCGCGAAACATAGTGGCTATAAAAATTGCATTCATACTCGTGTCGATATATGTACTGACGTACATATGTCGGTCGCCGGCATGTTTAAAGTATGAATGCGCCAACACGCCGCAGTGCATCTTATCAACACGAAGACCGACATTTTGCGACACGAGGCCTTTAGGTCTCTCGGAACAATTTTTCAACCTTCATACCTGCTCTTGAGCACTGACTTCCTTGAAACCCGGGATGGCAGACACACTGAGGTCCCGCATGATCCTCAAACTGAACGTACTTCTCACCGGCCCGGAAACACGCAGGCTGACCGCCTTTCGAGCAAATACCTTTGCACTGAATTTCTACAAAAACTGTGTTGTCTTGAACCAAAAAGTCTGCACGACGCTTTCCAATACGACCCACCTTTGTCCGAGCCAAGAACGAGCGATACTTTTTTGCTCGGCGTTTCACCTTTATCGTCGACTGCACTCACAACAATCGCGTATTTCTGGCCGCGATGTAAGCGCGTTTTTGCAATGAAACGCACAAGTGGCTTTAGATTCTGCGACACCTTCAGCTCTTTGTTGTAGATCTTGCCGGGCTGTGCGCCCGGTTCCGACCGAATGCTGATGCGGTATGCGTTCGGACGACCGAAATCGGGTGGTCGCCATTGCAGAATTTGATATTTGCGGCGTGCAGTGTTGACGGCTAGCTCTCTGGGGACTGAAAGCAAGTGGCAATTGTCACACGCCTTTCCCCCAATTAATCAGCCATTTGTGAGGCTAACTGTTACGCAACCTCTGGGGAGCCATTAGCAGCGATGCTCGAAAAAATTAACGTCTACGCTGACTCAATACGACTCCCGAGCTTTAATGAGGGCATAGAAGCTACTTCTCGTTTTGCTTGCCAGAGTTAAAAATAGTTTTAGAGCGTGCAAATAAACATTTGTCTGCTCTGTCTGTATGTGTTCTTCATGCACGTTGTTCGCCTTAAACTGTTCGCTTTCATAACAACCCACCTGTTACAGTAACCGGCGTTACAACCAGCGGAGCCTTGGAACAAAACCGTGGCGATCCGAAGTCGCAAGTGTGCGCCGTTATATGCAAATTTTGGTAGAGCGACATCGCACTAAGTTCAGTCAGCAAAGTTACAGTGCCATTCGAGTTGACTGCAAACTTGTCCTTGTGTTCTCCGCTGAGTTTATACTGCGTTTGAGCATTGTAAATGACCGAGTCGGCATCAAAAGCTTCCAGCGAGCCAATAACCGAACCGACGGCTTGGTTGAAAGGAACAAACCAGTCGAACTGGGGCTCCCGGAAATGAGGCGCGTGGTGGTTTCGTTTAGAGACATGCACAACCACCGCATGCGTGCTTTGTCCATTAGCGCAGTAAAAGACCACCTCCACATCGAAGTACTGACTGACAGGAATTGCCATCTGACGCGTAGTGACCAAGGTCCAGTAGAGCTGACTCCATTTTATCATCTGCTTCCAGTCAGTCACATGCGCGAAGCAGCCGCGATGTCGCTCAAAAAGCTCCTCCGTCTCAAAGTCAAGGGAGAGCGGCGTTTCGGCCGGGGCATTCAGATAGATTCTGGCTTCGAAAGCCAGTGCCACATAGCTGAGAAGCAACAGGAGCAGAGGGTGGCGAGTCATTTCCGGCGATTGCTGGCTAACGCTACTTAGTTGGCGCGTGAAATCGCATTACACAATTGGCGCGGGCGCGCGCCGCAAAAACCGTTAGGCCTTGTGACAATGAAATCAGCGGCAAAGTCCGGCGGAAAAAGCAGCCTCGTTTGTTGTCGCGGAAAGGCCGCACCAGCAGCAGCAGCAGCAGCAGTAGACACAATACAGGCAGGTTGTTTATGAGCAAAAATGGCGGCCTCCATCGATTTGGTCACTTAGTTAATAGAAAGGCGGTAAAAAATGTCGACTCAAGACTCATTTTCTTATCGACCAGATCAGCGCACAAAGAGCGGGCGTCAATTGGTTCCGATTGGCGCCGAATTAAGCCCTCAACCACTCGACCACGGTCCGACGTAATCAGCCGCGGGACACTCACAAGTAAAATTGCTCATTTCAGTCGGACAGAGCGCTATTTCTGGCCAGGCGTGAACACAACCTGGTCGGGCCGCAGCTTTCACCGGAGGCAATGCGGCGTGTAGCGTGAAATCCGTAAATGCGCCAACGGCTTGAAATGAACGCAGCACGCCATTCTTAACACACCTCGCCGGGTCACTAAAGCACAACAAATTAGCCGGCACCGTTAATTTGCGCGTGCGTGCGAGCGCGCGCACCTTGCGCTGGTGAACAGGTGAAAGAAAATCTTGGGCGACCGGCCTCCCGCGACGGCCTTAATTAAATTTTTAGCGTTCCCGGGCTACCCGGCCGGACTGGCTATTAATACAAGGTACCTACCTCCTCGACTAAAGAACGCCGGATCAATAAGATTGGAGTTTTCTATAATTGATGTGATTTCAGATTCGCAGCGCGCACGCATACCGGACCGGCCGGCCAATCTGCGCTCTGACCTCTTGTAGCGTTAATCTGTTTAATTAAGTCCAACAACAAAACCAAACCAAACCAGCTGCCTGCTAATGGCTTGATCACACGCCTCATACGCGCGGTAATTGCCGGGCCGGGCCGGTTTTTTGTGGGCCCACTTCAAATTTATTCCAATTTCAATGGACACTTGGGGCGCTACCAGCACTAACCAAAACGCGGCGCTAAAAGGGCCCGACCTAATAACTCGGGACGGGAGGGAGAAATCGTAAAAAGCTTCAATTTCGACCCGAAGCATACGTCGCTAATAAACCGACATTACGAGTAAGCAAACAGAAAATATTAGAAAGCCCCAGGCAATTACAGCTCTAACGCCGCCACATAAATTGGCGCAATTCTAAGTCACGCAGCGGCCAGGCACACCAACCAACCAAGCAGCAGCAGCAGCGAGGAGGCCATTTTTTAGATAAAAAAGCGAGCATTTAGAGGGCTCTTGTCGGCCCGTCTAAAATGGCATTATTTTTCACAATCGACACACTCCAACTAGCCGCCGAACGCCTATGTCTTGTACTGGTACAATAGAGTCGTCCATAAAGATAAACAACAAAGGGAGCTTTTTGTCGATTTGAAACCGGCTGACACAAACTATTACAATCGAAATAAAGAAGCTGTTTCAAGAGCCACCTCTCAGTGCGATTGATTGAAAAGCCAGACTTAGACGTATTTACCACAGAATTCAATCAGCTCACTTTTGTACAATTCAAGAAGGTCATGTTTGTTCACAAAATCGGTCAGCTCTAAGATATCTCGAGCGCTGCCGTAGCGCATCAACGTTGCAAAGACCACGCCCAAGATATCGCCACTATTGCTGGCGGTTAAACTGAATAATAAATAGGAAGCTAGGCAGCTCAGCTCCAGCAGTCTTTTGACGTGGTTCTGCTTCAGCCAAGTAAAAAGCGACTGGCACAAGTAGCGGTCGGCCAATTTCAGGAGACTGAGGCATTGTTCGGCCGAGCTCACGCGAGTCCAACAGCAATTACAACAACCGTGAATGAAATGCAGCAGAAATTCGAAATCCTGCAAACGTTACAGTATGGTTAGGTCAGGCACCAACGGCATAAATCAGTCAGCGATTTCTTGGCTTACAAGGTGGCGGCACCTTATATCGTACCACCACGTTCGGGGCCTGTGGTGGTACCATATATGGTACCCCTACCTACCTTCGCATTGGTACCGGTACCATATAGTACCACTCTGTTCAGATTTCGTACCATATGGTACCGGCACATACATGTCGTTGGGGGGGTAAAGGGGGGGGGGCCGGCCCCCCCAAGCCCGATTTTTCGGCAAAAGCCCCCCCCCAGCGGATTTTTGGGGGGGGGGACCTGAAAACCCACTTTTGGATTCCAAAGTAAAGAAAATTTTAGCCCAGACAATACATTCTGCACCACAAAATTGGGTTTTCGGCTGCCATACAACCCAAAACAGGGTTTTGTAAGGGTCGGAAATCCTAAATAGGGTTTTTAGACTGCTTAGAAACCCTGATTAGGGTTTTCAGGTTACTTTCAAACCCTGATTACGGTTTTTAGACTGCTTAGAAACCCTAAACAGGGTTTTCAGGTTACTTTTAAACCCGGATTAGGGTTTTCAGGTTACTTTCAAACCCTGATTAGGGTTTTTAGGCTACTTTGAAACCCTAAACAGGGTTTTCAGGTTACTTTTAAACCCTGATTAGGGTTTTCAGGTTACTTTCAAACCCTGATTAGGGTTTTCAGGTTACTTTTAAACCCTAAACAGGGTTTTCAGGTTACTTTTAAACCATGATTAGGGTTTTTAGGCTACTTTTAAACCCTAAACAGGGTTTTCAGTTTACTTTTAAACCATGATTAGGGTTTTTAAGCTACTTTGAAACCCTAAACAGGGTTTTCAGGTTACTTTCAAACCCTGATTAGGGTTTTTAGGCTACTTTAAAACCCTAAACAGGGTTTTTAGGCTACTTTGAAAGCCTGATTAGGGTTTTCAGGTTACTTTTAAACCCTGATTAGGGTTTTCAGGTTACTTTTAAACCTTGATTAGGGTTTTTAGGCTACTTTTAAACCCTGATTAGGGTTTTCAGGTTACTTTCAAACCCTGATTAGGGTTCTTAGGCTACTTTGAAACCCTAAACAGGGTTTTCAGGTTACTTTTAAACCCGGATTAGGGTTTTCAGGTTACTTTCAAACCCTGATTAGGGTTTTTAGGCTACTTTGAAACCCTAAACAGGGTTTTCAGGTTACTTTTAAACCCTGATTGGGGTTTTTAGACTACTTTGAAACCCTAAACAGGGTTTTCAGGTTACTTTGAAACCCTAATTAGGGTTTTTAGGTTACTTTCAAACCTGATTAGGGTTTTCAGGTTACTTTTAAACCCTGATTGGGGTTTTTAGACTACTTTGAAACCCTAAACAGGGTTTTCAGGTTACTTTTAAACCATGATTAGGGTTTTTAGGCTACTTTTAAACCCTAAACAGGGTTTTCAGTTTACTTTTAAACCATGATTAGGGTTTTTAAGCTACTTTGAAACCCTAAACAGGGTTTTCAGGTTACTTTTAAACCATGATTAGGGTTTTTAGGCTACTTTTAAACCCTAAACAGGGTTTTCAGGTTACTTTCAAACCCTGATTAGGGTTTTTAGGCTACTTTGAAACCCTAAACAGGGTTTTCAGGTTACTTTCAAACCCTGATTAGGGTTTTTAGGCTACTTTAAAACCCTAAACAGGGTTTTTAGGCTACTTTGAAAGCCTGATTAGGGTTTTCAGGTTACTTTTAAACCCTGATTAGGGTTTTCAGGTTACTTTTAAACCTTGATTAGGGTTTTTAGGCTACTTTTAAACCCTGATTAGGGTTTTCAGGTTACTTTCAAACCCTGATTAGGGTTCTTAGGCTACTTTGAAACCCTAAACAGGGTTTTCAGGTTACTTTTAAACCCGGATTAGGGTTTTCAGGTTACTTTCAAACCCTGATTAGGGTTTTTAGGCTACTTTGAAACCCTAAACAGGGTTTTCAGGTTACTTTTAAACCCTGATTGGGGTTTTTAGACTACTTTGAAACCCTAAACAGGGTTTTCAGGTTACTTTGAAACCCTAATTAGGGTTTTTAGGTTACTTTCAAACCTGATTAGGGTTTTCAGGTTACTTTCAAAGCCTGATTAGGGTTTTTAGGTTACTTTCAAACTCTAAACAGGGTTTTAGCACTGGCTAGAAAGCCTAGAAAGGGTTTTTAGGTTGATTAGAAACCCTAAACAGGGTTTAAGAACTGCATTCAAATCACTAAATAGGGTTTTTTAGTAATCTTATAAGTCAAAACAGGGTTTTGCGCGTGCCTCAGAATTGAAATTAGGGTTCTGTGAACTATTTTTAGTCAATATATCGCATTTCAATCAGTATGTTATTGCTGAAACTCATATTCAATACGTATTTTGAGCGCAAAACAGCTTTTTATTACATTCGCTGCTTCAATATTCGGTTTTTAAGGCATTTTTTTCAACCGGAACAGGGTTTTTAAGGCATTTTTAATGCAAAAACAGGGTTTTAAAGGCTTTTTTCGGTCCAAATAGGGTTTTGAAGCCATTTTTCGCCCCAGAATCCCTAAAAAAGGTCGACAAAACCCACTTTTTACCCCAAAAAAAGGTCGACAAAACCCACCTTTGGACCCCAAAAAAAGGTCGCAAAACCCACTTTGGACTTGGTCCCAAAACCCTATTTGGGATTTCAAAAAGGTCCCCCCCACGGAAAAACCCAGCGACATGTATGTACCGGCACCCATGCCCAGGGGTAGGGGTACCATATGGTACCGGCATACATGTAACAGGTCATCCGCCGAAGGGGGAGGGGGGTTGGGGGGTCTGAGCCCAAATTTTGGGAGGGGGGTTCGGCACTAAAAAACGCTCAAAAATCGAAAAAATCGTAAAAAATCGCTAATTTGGGCTGAAATGCACCTAAAAAGTGCTCTTTTGCGGGCGACTTTGAGAATTTTTGTGTCTGAAATTGCAAAAAAATTGCTAAAAAAATTACTTGCCAGAAAAATCGGAGGGGTTCCCATGGGGGGGGGGGGGTCTGGCGCCTAAGTCGGCGGTTACATGTATGGGTACCGGTACCAATGCGAAGGTAGGGGTACCATATATGCTGCCGGTACCTTATATGGTACCACCACAGGCCCCGAACGTGCTAATACCATATATGGTACCACTACCCAGTGGCGTATCCAGGATTTCGGAAAGGGGGGGGGTGTAAAATTTTGAAAGTGCCTGGTTGGGCAGCTGCCCAACCAAGTTAAGAAAATTTAGCAGAATTTGCCTTAAAAAAACGCGTTTAAAACACATTCCAGACTTAAAATTAACAGAAATTACAAGCATTCGTAGTTTAAAGTGGTCTGGTTGGGCTTCTGCCCGACCAGGGCGCGAAAATTTTGAAAATTTAGCCTTCAAAAACGCATTTAAAAGGCTTTCTGTGCACAAAACACACAGTTTTGGTACACAATTCATTAGTTTCGCTTATTTCTGACAGACTTTCTCTTCCTAGCTCCACCGCAAAGGGGGTGTACCCACCCTACACCCCCTGGATACGCCACTGCCACTACCCTAGGTACCGGTACCATAAACGGCGTTAAGTGCCTGACTGTATTACAGCATGAAAAACAGGACACCTCTTGAGAAACTTGCTGCTCATCGGAATTAAACTGGAATTCGGACTGAGTCGCCTCTCTGTAGCCACCGGAAAGCATTCCTCGAAAGAATTCGGCCTGATCTGTCAACTTGGCTCTGGAGACACGCAGCGACCGCTTCGGTGAAGAAAAATGGTAGACCACAGAATCGGAACCGACTATTTGTAGGCTATTCAATTGACACTTTTGAACGGCAGTTGGCGATGGAGTTATAGGTTCGATTAAATCCAAATCCAGTCGTTCTAGAAAAAACTATAGTCAGTCGCAGCTGTCATTACGGACAGAAATGTTGTTGCACCAGGTTAGGTGGTTAAGATTTTGACACTATTTCAATTGGAACACTCACTTCTAGAAGGAACAGCGCGCAAACCGTTGGCCGCCAGCAATCTCTGTTCCAGTTCAAGATCGTCGTCGCATAAACTGTCGGCTAGAGCGCATAAGCCCTTTCCATCGGTCAAAAACTTGGCGCGGTTAGTTGCAGACCTTAAAAGAGGACACCTTCGAAAGTCAATACACTTTGGGCCAAAAATGTCCACCCCTTTTTCGAACTTTACTCAAACGACCCGTTCTCGGTCATTTCTGTATGGATTGGACTGAAATTTTCAGAATTTATTGCCTCGACACAACTGTTTATAAATTGTACAAGTTTGGTGCCACAATTCAAAGCCGTCCTGGTTTTATGAGCCGAAAAACAAGGTGGTCCACGGAAATTCTAATATTTTCGGCAATTCAACGAACATGGGTCTGGAACTTGTAGGAATGATTGGTATTGCCATTGGGCACAATATACTGACTGGGCAGCCCTCTAGGTAAAAGAGCACCAAAATTGGGGAATTTCATAAACATGACAAAATGTGACTTTTCTTCGTAAAACCATGAAATGATTATTTTGAAGATTTTCCATTTTCCAAAACACTGTTGAAGGTTTCTATAATGCGGAACAGAGTTCAAATATGATGCTCAGTCATTTTTCGAACTTCCTACTACAATCTATGTTGATTAACAACTGATTCAGTGGTTTGATTGTAGAAAGTGCAGATTTCTTAACTATGGGATTTTCGACTATGTATTTGAAATTCCCCAATTTTTGTGCCCGTTGAGCTACAGGGATGCCCACTCAGTATGTTACGCCCAATGGCAGGCCGCGTCGGTGGCTCAGTGGGTAGCTCGCTGCCTCTGAGTCACGGCGGCCGCTGCATCCCTAGTGGTTGTAGTGGTTCATCCTCTCGGGGGGGCTACAAGGGGGGCGTCTGCACAACGCTCCACCCAGGCCACCGAAATGGTTACAGCAAGTAGGTAAAATGGGAACCAACTGGATCTGCAATAGACCAAGCCGCTCCTACAGCATGCCAACTTGGAGAAAGAACAATGACGTCAAGTGCTGGCTGAGACGACACAACAAGACCGGTTTAGTCCTCTTCGGCCGGGCAGTGGACGCTGTCAGCACTATGACGTCAATGCGCCAGGCGCTCTCTTAGTAACCTGGCGCCCAACAGCATGGCTAGAGTGGCTTGGCAGTGATAGAAGGGAAACGTCCGAGATGACGAAACACGGGGGTTGCGCAATGCATCGCAAGGTCTGAGCGTAGGGCTGTAAAAGCCCCCCCCCGCACATCGGATCGGATCGCCCAATGGCAACAGCAATCATACCTGCAATCGGGTCATAAAATCAGCACGAGTCAGAATTTTGGCACCAAACTGGCGCTATATCTATCGAGTTATCTTGTTAATTAATTCTAGATATTTGAGCTAAATCGATAAAGAAATGACCGAGAACGAATCGCTTGAATAAAGTTTGAAAACGGGGCGAGCATTTTTTGGCCCATACTGCAAGTCACGACCACGAGTCAAAAGTAAACATACGTAATAAAAAATTGCATATCGCAAAAATTCAACTAATAAAGATAAATATCGTAGAATGCCGAATCAATTAATTATAGAACGCTTACTTGGCTTATTTCGAAAAAAATTTCTTGGGAAAAAATCAATCAAATCAGCCAAAGAAAGAGCTTGGGTGAGGTATTTGATCGAAAAAGCTATTTTGTCGTAAAAAAATAAGAAAATGCTTGTTTTTCGTTTGAAATAACAAAAAATGTTAGTTGCGATTTTTCAACGGAAAACTTATTTATTCAGTCGTAAGGCTGTAAAAAAAATAATCCACACCGTATAGCGAAAAAACCGTACACCGACCGGTGCCAATCTTACATCAGCATACCTAATTATAAGAGGAAGGCAGCACAACGTCAGTAATCTCTGTTTCTGGTGCACCAGTCTGTGTTCAATTAGTCCAATCCCGAAGCAACTGTCGGCCTGCGAGTTCAGATCGGACAGCAAGTCACAGCCGAACCGACACAAACGCTGACATCTGACACAAGACACGTTTTTGACCAGCAGACACGATCTGTTGCAGAGACGTTGGCTGACGGTCAGCGCTAAGCCCATCTCTATGTACTCGTCCAATAAAAGTGCGCTGCGGCATAAACGGCGCAAAATTCGACCGCACCGAGAGGAGGCGTTCGGTACCTGAAAATGTGTAGGTTGACCTAAGTCAGAAAACACTTTGGTGTCAAAATTCGCTTTGTTAGCAGATCGGTGGCAAGTTGTTTGGTATTTCGTGCGAACATCGCTGCACATATTTATTTCTTGACATAATGCATCGGTTCAAGTTGAAGTGTCACCTTAATGATACCGCACCAGTACGGTAGATGGCATCAGTGCGCTATATTATGACCCCGATCCCTGACGCTTCAATCGAAATGATGTCAAACCGGTAATACAATACAGTCACGCACTTAACGCCGTTTATGGTACCGACACCATATAAGGTGCCGGTACCATATATGGTACCCGGTACCGAGGGTAGTGGTACCATATATGGTACCGGCACCATATATGGTACCCTTACCTTCGCGTTGTTACCGGTACCGGCACCCATACATGGGCCGGAAAAAATGGGTTGGGGGTAGTCAAAATCCGAAAATTTGGGGGGGCTGCCGGTTTGGGGGGGGGTCGCGGCGATTTTGGTGGGTGGGGTCAGGAACAAAAGTCGGCTTCAAGTGGGTGGGTGGGGTCGTTTGGGGGGGTCGAGCCCAAGTGGGGGGTGGGCAACCCCCCCGGCGGCGCGCGGGGATAGAGGGAGCGGGGGGGTAGCGGATGGACCCGAGTCGTTGCGGCCGTGGCCCCAAATCGGATCGGAACCCCCCTGGCCCATGTATGCCGGCACCATATGGTACCACTCTGTTCAGATTTCGTACCATATGGTACCACCACAGTGCCGAACGTGGGGGCACCATATAAGGTACCGGTACCATATATGGCACCACTACCCTAGGTACCGGTACCATATATGGTACCGGCACCTTATATGGTGTCGGTACCATAAACGGCGTTAAGTGCCTGACTGCAATACATGACCTGTAACAGGTCATTCTCCGACAGGGGTGGGGGTTTGGCGCCGGCCGCCCAAATTCTAGGGGAGGGGTTGAGTACGAAAAAAACGCTCAAAATCGCAAAAAAATCACAATTTTAGGTTACATATCGTAAAAAATCGTCAATTTGGGCTCAAAAACGGTATTAGTGCGATACGCGGACCGGTGCCTTACGCCGACTGGGTGGTGCTTCACGCCGACTCGACCTAGCAGCCTCAACCTGTAGGTGCTTTACGCCTACTGTTCTGGTGCGATACACCGATCTGGTTTAATGAACAGCGGTAGACATACCGTTAGTAGAGATACCAGAGCTCATACAATCAGAGGGTTCTCTCCAGTCTACTGTCGATCTGGAGTGGCAGTAACAGACAACCTGCCCGGTACCATAAAAGGCGTTGACTGCCCGACTGGTATAAGGAGATTATCAAAAGAAAACCAACCAAATACCTCTGCCACATACTCCACCAAGGTGCGCAGCAAATGCTGCTTGGCCAGCCACTTCATAGTGCCCTCCTCATGCGACAAACAAGAGACCAGAGAGAAGAGACAGTTGAGAGACTGGACATCGTTGCTGTCAGAAGCTCCACTAGTAGCACAAAGATCATCGGACTGAGACAGTTGCAAACTGAGACCTCCTTCGGTAGAGACATGCGAAAAGGAATAATTGTCTTCGTCGCTCAAATAATTCGGGGAGGACATTGCAGTAGAGCCTCCCGGACTCCACGACGGACCGGGACTGACTCCTGGCGACGGGGCAGAACTAATCGCAAAGTCCTTACACAGCGGCACGTCTTCGGTGACATTTTTAAGCGAATGCTGTCTCTTGATCTGCACGTAGTTCGGACTGTCAGGTCGGTAAAGCGGTTGTGAGAGCTCCCGATTAGCACAAACAACAGTGTTGAGTTGAGTGTATTGTTGCAGCAGAGTTTGAAAGACGTCCAAGAAGTGCGTTTTCTCCACCAAATACATCAGACCCGATTGGTCGAACTGGAAGCACTTGAAAGCACAGCAGAGTTCGAAGCGAAAGACGGTGTTGACGCCGCTTTTGGACAGGTAGTCGACCAGATCGGCCAGCAGCTCTTCGGTTCGAAAGCGCGCACGCGCGTGTGCGTCCTGCGCGAATGAGCAGATAAGTTGTACCAGCGTTTCGGACACCGATCTGAAACAAACAAACCAACAACTTTTGACTCTACAGAAATTATAAATCTTCGAACAACGAAATGTCTAGCAGGGTCGGATCAAGTACAAAAGTCGCTTGGAATGTAGAACAGTCACTTGTTGTGTGTTGTGTTTTATTGTGTTGTGGCGATGGACGCAGTGGGGAAACAAATTCACGATAGATACCGCACACCTCTGGGGCACGTTGTTTCGGTGGCATTGGTCTGTTTGGTGGCCGACTTTCTGTCTTTCCAGTGTTGGTTTGGCTGGTGGATTTTGAAGCTTATCGCGCAGTCAGAGTGTCTCTGGGGTGAGCACAGCGTTTCCGTTTTTTCTGTCTACACCAAGTTTATAGCACTGGTGTTTGTGTTGGACGGTTTGCTTGAAGTTACGCCGCTGATTTATGCCACTCTCGCCATTCGTCACAGCTTTCCGGCACTCTTCACAGTTGCCATCGCTTACTCCTGGACTCATCTCTTCTGTATGGCAGTGGCTCTGGGCAGTGAAGCCGTCCAGTTTCTGCAGTATCTGCATAGCAGGTGGGTTCTGCGTGTGTGTACAGGTAGAGAGTTGCTCGTTTCAGCGATGCCAACACCAACCAGAACGTGGGCACCAGTCTGTTCGTGGCCGTCTTCTGCTACTTCGTGCTGCGTCTGAGTCTGCAGAAGTGGGTGCACCAGTGTTTCTACTATCTCAAGGACATGCAAACCAGCAAGATGGCGAGCGCTGCTGACAAGATGAAGGAAGCACGCATTGATAACGTGTGATTTCCACTCAGCTTTATTCATGTGATTTTTGCTGTTAGTTCTATTCCACTAATCCGTATTACTCTGCTGTCTTCATACTGTCGTTGACCCAATATAAACGCGTTTAGTTTTTTCGTCTGTAAAGAAAACTCATGATCCTAACTCCTGAGCTGCATCCAAATTGACGTCTAAAATTCCGTCAAGCTAGAATAGTTGGTGGAGTGTTAGACCACCAGCTGCTTTGCGCGTGTGTATCGAGGCGACACCACACATTCTCCCACTCGGCACGGCTAGTGTTTGTCACAAAGAGCAGTGGATAGCAAGTAGGCTAGCATGTGCCAGCTAAACTTCTAAACGCGATGACCCACTGTTCTTACCCGCCTGCGGTCGTCTGAGTCGGGTATCTTATCTGCCTCTCAATCCATGACCCAGCCCCTGAGCGCACATCCTGCTCCGTACGTCGCCCCCTGGGCAGCAAACCGTTTCCGTTGCTGGTCGCTGCTTGGGATAGCGTGGGGCGTCTTAGTCTGATATTAATCTTAAAAAATTGAAAAAATAGCCCAAAACAGGGAAGTAGCCCAAAATGGGGACTGAAAAAATCGTTTTTTTTGGTAGTTTGGAAAATGCCGGTGGAACAAACCCCTATTTATTTCTTGTATGCAATTCACTATCTGTTCGGAGGGGAGGGGTGCTTAAGCGTAGCGGGGGTGTCCGGCCTTGTCATGGGTAAGTGGTGTAAGCAAACCGAGACACTTCGTATTAACAAAGTTCGTCATTGGGAACAAAAAACCTTTCTTACTTTTCCAGCGGTTTCGTTTTAAGCGCCGTTCTAATCTGAGAGAGAAAGTGGCCCTTGACCAGAGCGCTCCTCATATCGAACGAGTCTTTGCTGAGATGAACGATCAGTTGCAATTCCGGTCCCTCCTGATCGAGGTGATCGAAAAGATTTTCGGCCAACTTATCCGCACAGCCACTCCTGGCCAACTGACGCCCACTTTCCTTCGGCGATGCCAGACACAAGTGGTAGAGCGCTTTGGTACACGCCTGCACCAGTGAGTTCGGGGGAGGCGGAGTTTGAGTCAGAGCGCAGCCAATCAGACAAGCCGCGTCTTCGGTTAGCACGCACTTGGCCAATGACAGACTGAGCTGAGCCAGCAGCCGAACCGCCCTCACCGCTTGCAATTGGGCTTTAGGTTGTTGATGAGAATTTATTAGTCGAACCATCTGGAAAACACAGTTGTCCGTCTGTACCAAACCGAGAGCGCATTCTTTGTGGTCGCATAGGTTGGCCAGCAAACGAATCAGAGACGTTTTGACAGGCCACAGAAGATCGGAGTCCTTCTTGGATAGGATGCGCACTGAAAACTTCTGACTACATTTGCCCGAAACCGTGTTCGGCTTTGTACTGTCAAGCCAGCTAATTGTGCATATTGGCAAGCATACATGTAACAGCTCCGGGCCGACCTGGGGGGAGGGGGTAGGGGGTTTTTCCTCAGGTGGGGGGTCGAGGGGGTTTCGCCCAGAGGGCGGTCCCAAATTTCAAAAAGCTCCAAAACGCCTGGAAATGCATTTTTAGCACGTCTTTCTCCGTAAGGACGCTAAAAATCGCTATTTTAAGCTGCCAAATAGCGTTTTCGAGCTAAAAACAAGCAAAAAATGACAAAAAGGGCTTCCAAAAACACCGATTTCTCTTAAATATCAGCTGTGGAAACGCCAAATTCGGGTTTTCAAGGGGTTTCCAAGCGAATTTTAGGCTAATTTTAGTCATTTCTGAGCCAGTTTGTTAGTACTGGGAGCCGCAACTAGTACTTGTATTTTTGGGTCGGGGGGGGGGGCTCCCTTAACCTGTCTCGGGGGAGTGAGGGGGTTTGGCCTTTCCAGCAGGGGGGTAACCCCCAAACCCCCCAAGTACATGTATGTGGCAAAGCAAATTTTAACATAGTGACTTTTTCAATGAAAGTAGCCTATATATGGAGGACTCACCCAGCAAAGGAAGCAGAAGCTTTTTGTTTTTCACCTAAAAGCTGTTTTGAACATGCAGATAGCTGCGTATAAAATTGTACACGGTGTCCCAAAAATGATAAAATTTCGTTTGGGTCCGCTTACATAAATATTGATCAAACAAGCTGAAATTAGAAACATGTAAATTCTTCATACTACCAAGACCGACTCAATCTTGATGCATGAAATTTTAAACAGACAAAACTGTATGCTCTTTAGCACGTACTTTGTCATATAAATATGGTTTAATTTCAGCTTATACAGCGAAGATTTGCGGAAATGACATACAAAAGAAAAATTTCTATTTTCACATTATCTATACTAGGTATTGAAATTACGTAAAACATGACCAAATTTCACAAATTCTTTAATTTCTCAGAATCGGGTAAAGCCTAGTGCATCAAACTATTAAAATGAAATTCCAAGGAGTTTGGGCCATACACTACCGAATTTCAACTTAATTGGTCAATATCTACGGAAACGGGGCGGCACCAAAAGAAGTGATATCATTTTTGTGACCCTGCAGAAATTGCATCTACCTCTAAACAAGCGTTGAGAGAGAAATGACAACAATTGGCCAGCAGACCGACCACGCCTTCCAAATTCTTGCAGACCAGTTTAGACAGTTGGTCCGACTTGACTACATCAGAGGCTGTCCTGACCAGAAGACACAACAGTTGCTCAAACTCGTCGCTAACTCTATCTCGAAGGCCGTTCTTTCTGTCCCGGTTGTTTGTGTCTAATACAAAGTTCTGCACTGCCTCCACACTAATCAGACGCTTCTTTAATGCATGCAAACGGTCGGCAGGCAAGACAGAGGAATGCAGGTCGCTCTCCAACGAGCCACTTCCAAAATCTAGCTTCACTCGCTTCGTCGCACTCATCTGCTTTCTCTTCTTGATCGTCTCTGCTGAACGAAGAAAGACAGTTGGTCTACCCACTATTTCAGACAGTGCCCAAAAGGGCGTTAGAGAACCAAGTTTCGAGAAATGATAATCTCTGGAATGGAGCAGAAATCACTAGAGCACATTTTAACGAAAAAGCATTAGGCAGGCCACGCATTTCGAACATTAGTTTACATGTGATACCTGACCTGTACCCAACAGGTAGAGAGAGATGTGCACGGGGACCATTTTTTCGGGTCCGGCCCGACATACCCGCCGGGTTTCAAAATATAACCGACCCGGGTTGTGGAGCCTGGACAAAACTGTCCGGCCCATACATGTGCCGGAAAAATGGGTTGGGTTAGTCAAAATCCGAAAAAATTGGGTGCAAGCCTGCCCATTTGGGGTGGCGGCCTTTTTGGTGGGTGGGTCCAGGACCAAAAATCCGCTTTACGTGGGTGGCTCAGCCGAAGGGGGGTTCCGTTTGGGGGGATCGGGGGGTTCAAAATTTTAAAAAGCCCAAAACGCCTATAAATGGGTTTTTAGCACTTTTTTCAGTAAGGATGCTAAAAATCGCTATTTCAAGCAGCCAAATAGCGTTTTAGAGCTAAAAAAGCAAAAAAAAAGACAAAAAACACCGATTCCCCTTAAATAACAGCAGCGGAAACGCCAAATTCGGTTTCCTTTCAAGTGAAATTTAAGCTAAAAATTAGTGATTTCTGAGTTAGTTTGTTAGTACTGGCGCCACCACTAGTACTTGTATTTTTGGGTCGGGGAGGTGTCCCTAAACTGTCTCGGGCGGGGGGATAAGGTGGGGTTTAGCCTTTCCAGCTACGGGGTAACCCCCAAACCCCCTAATACTACGCAGCTGCGACCCTAGGCGCGAGGGTATACTTGGCGCAAATACGCGAAGCAAAAGGGCGTCAGACAGCGCCGGTGGCTGCTGGGGGGGGTCCATCCCTCCGGTTTGCTGCGTGACAACGCTTTAATCCATGGAGAGGTTTGACGAAGTAACCAACCGGCCAAGCCGACGCCCGCTGACTATGCTCTAAATACATGCTTTATGGCTGCGGGGTTTATTGATTGGCTCATTGAGCATATGCTTAGTACACGTATATCTGTACCAAAATAGCAATCAGTCAGGCGGCATTATCGTGCTAACAGAACTGTATCATGGTGTTTGATTCACCTTAGTTGTACTTAGACATGGGCAAAGGGGGGTTGAGGGGGGTTGCCCCCCCTCCTCAGGCTCTGACCTACCCCCCTCAGCCGGCCGCTACCCCCCTCAGGAATTTTTTTGAAGAATTTTGTATAGAAAATTATGTCTGGATTATGTGTAAATGAGCTCAGAATAGCTTATTTTAATGAAAAATAAGCCAAAAAACTTGATTTTAGCAAAAAATCGGACTTTTTCGCTTACCACCCCCTCAGCCCGCCCTCAGGCGCTCCTACCCCCCTCAGGAATTTAAAATTCTACCCTCCCCTCAGCCGAAATGCTAGCCCATGTCTGGTTGTACTCTATATTAGAAAGCTGTTACCATTTTGTATACGACCTACCATACATGTACTAGGGGGTTTTGGTGGGGTTACCCACTAGCTATAAAAGCCAAGCCAAAACCCTCTCCCCACCCCGACGGAAGTTTAGGGACCCCCACCCGACCCAAAAAATGCAAGCACTAGAAGCAGCTCCAGTACTAACAAACTGGATCAGAAATAACAAATTTTTAGCTTAAAATTCGCTTGAAAAGCCTTTGGAAACCGAATTTGGCTTTTCCACTGCTGATATTTAGGAGAAATCGGGGGTTTTGTAAGCCCTTTTTGTCATTTCTTCCTTGTTTTTTCTAAAACGCTATCTGGCAGTTTAAAATAGCGATTTTTAGCCTCCTTGCTGAGAAAAAACTGCTAAAACGCATTCCCAGGCGTTTTGGAGCTTTTTGAATTTTTTGACGGAAACTCCCGTCCCCCGGGTCGGCTGGGACCTTGTTATACGTATGTATGCAACCTACATATTATATTGCAGTAAAACACTGCATTTGCACGGCCGCGTGCCACGCAGCTCATTTTCAGGCTGACAGTCACGCTGGCTTAGAGTTAGACAAAGTTTCGGGAATTGGCTTAGAATCAAGCTTTGGCGGAGGGTTAGGGTTTGTCTTAGCAAGACAAGCTTTTAAGAGCCGGTGTCTGACCCGTTGGACCCTTGGTATTGAGAATTGAAAATTTGACTTTCACCGATTCGGCCCAAATTCGGTGGGTTAGTAGCACCTGATGAGTTATCTTGGACCTGTAAATATTAGTCCGATTCGGCGCACCAAGTTGAAGTTATGCGGTCCGCAATTTCTCACTTCTTAACTATGGGACGGAAAATTTAGATGCGATTTCTTGAGTAATAGTGATAGTTAGGAACTCATATTTTGGGGTTTGATTACTTACTAAAACGTCTTTAAATCGCACTATTCAAACATGGAAATTTCGAAAAAATTCATTTCGACCTTCTTTGACCCAACCGAACCCCCAAAACCCCTTGCGCAGATTTTTTATTGCAGAACTTTGTAGCGCTATTATTTCTGCATCAACTGGTATAGTCGTATATAGCACTTGCGACCGCGCATATGACCATTTTTGGCCTCAGCGAAATTTTTTCAAGTCTCAGAACAACCTCCACCAAACTGGTGGCAATAACCCAGTCAAAGCCCTGTTGCTAACATACGCTAGCTCTGTGATAAACGAAGTGTAAGTAGACATAGTGTTTTTCACTAGCGAGTAGTGCCACTCAAAAAATACGGTTGATCGTCTAAATTTTGAACGCAAATTTCACCCGATCCGGAGCGAATCTAGCCAAACTAAATGCACTTTCGAACTCAGCACACAAAACCGCATCGAACAGTATGCTAACTATTAAGCTTTGCGGAAAGTTTTTTCCGAACACATTTGAGAGGCCAAAACACCCTCTCCCCCAGACATGGGCAAAGGGGGGCTGAGGGGGGGTTGGCCCCCCATCAGGCTCTGATCTAGAAAACCTATCAAACAAGTAACACAGTCAGGCACTTAAGATGCATTTTGCGAGAAAGTCAGCTTTGAGGGGGCAAGCAGGGCCATCTCACGGATCTGGCTGATATTTATATCTATTAAAATAGAGCACAGTCGAAGACCAACGGTGCATGCCCGGCCACCAGCAACCCCCTAGAACCGGAGCTACACCCCCTCAAAGTTGGGTCGGCAGCAATTTTCGGGCTCATTTTAATAGCTCTGACACTCTCCATTCAAACGATCACCCTTCATTCGTTTCTTAAGCTAGGATCCCGACTCGCATATGGTTTTGTAGCTGGTCCAATGGCCTTTCATTTTCTGGTATCCCTGTTTCCAGATCGTAGCTGGTTACCGAGATATTCGCCGAAAACTGCGAAATTTCCACAAAATGCCACTCCGTTTTTTTTCGAAAAATCTTTTTAACTTTTTGTGCAAAGGCCCTGCCAAGCTAATGTTTTAACAAAAGTTAGGCATGAGTTGGCCAAACAAAATGAGCGCCCCAAAGTGTGCGGTTAGGGGGGGGAGGGGGGGTATTTTGGCCTCTCAAAGGTGTTTGAAAAAATTTTTTTCTCCAAAGCTTAGTTGTTAGCATACTGTTATATGCAGTTTTGTGTGCTGAGTTCGAAAATGCATTCAGTTTAGCTTGATTCGCTCTGGATCGGGAGAAATTGGCGTCCAAATTGAGACCAACCCTTTTTCTTGACTGGCACTACTCGCTAGTATGACCATTAACCGCGGTGCAATGCAGTTTTTCTTATGTAGTTTTTGCTGCTGAATCCGAAAATAACTTTATTTTTGCTCTACGTTGCCTACTTTTGAAGATATCGGCATTTTCATGATTTGGGAAGAAAACGGCTGCACTTGCTATAACATGCTTGTTTGAAAGGTGACTCAATTCAGTCGCATCTAGGGTACAGAGCCATAAAAATTTATATCACCTAATGCAGTTTTTGCCGCTGATTACGAAAATGGCATCTGTTTTTCAACTTGACTGCTCCTGATCTACTTATGTAATTTTTGTTCCCTGGTACTCAGACAATAAGTTATCTGTCAAATCTGGGTATAAAATGGTATCTATCTGGTGCAGTTTTCTTCGCTGATTCAGAATATCATCATGGTTTTGCGCTACGGCCACTCAGTCGCAAGTTATGGACCTCTGAAATTTTATTAAGAAACATGCCGTGAGAAGCCGTAATCCTGAAATAAATGTTCAGCATTCATGCATTTCTGAAGGGAACCTTTTGTCAGTCAATAGTGTACCCGACCTATTTTGACCCGCTGAGTTCAAAAATGACCTTTGTTTTTCTCTACTGCTGTTCAATTTCGAGATATTACTGATCAAACAAAATTTGCATTAATATTCATATATCTCCAAAAGGAGTAATTATAGATGAAAACAAACGCCTTTTTTGAACTCAGCGGATCAAAGTAGGTCGGGTATACTATTGGCTGACAAAAGGTTCCCTTCAGAAATGCATGAATGCTGAACATTTATTTCAGGATTACGGCTTCTCACGGCATGTTTCTTAATAAAATTTCAGAGGTCCATAACTTGCGACTGAGTGGCCGTAGCGCAAAACCATGATGATATTCTGAATCAGCGAAGAAAACTGCACCAGATAGATACCATTTTATACCCAGATTTGACAGATAACTTATTGTCTGAGTACCAGGGAACAAAAATTACATAAGTAGATCAGGAGCAGTCAAGTTGAAAAACAGATGCCATTTTCGTAATCAGCGGCAAAAACTGCATTCGGTGATATAAATTTTTATGGCTCTGTACCCTAGATGCGACTGAATTGAGTCACCTTTCAAACAAGCATGTTATAGCAAGTGCAGCCGTTTTCTTCCCAAATCATGAAAATGCCGATATCTTCAAAAGTAGGCAACGTAGAGCAAAAATAAAGTTATTTTCGGATTCAGCAGCAAAAACTACATAAGAAAAACTGCATTGCACCGCGGTTAATGGTCATACTAGCGAGTAGTGCCAGTCAAGAAAAAGGGTTGGTCTCAATTTGGACGCCAATTTCTCCCGATCCAGAGCGAATCAAGCTAAACTGAATGCATTTTCGAACTCAGCACACAAAACTGCATATAACAGTATGCTAACAACTAAGCTTTGGAGAAAAAAAATTTTTTCGAACACCTTTGAGAGGCCAAAATACCCCCCCTCCCCCCCTAACCGCACACTTTGGGGCGCTCATTTTGTTTGGCCAACTCATGCCTAACTTTTGTTAAAACATTAGCTTGGCAGGGCCTTTGCACAAAAAGTTAAAAAGATTTTTCGAAAAAAAACGGAGTGGCATTTTGCGGCAATTTCGCAGTTTTCGGTGAAGATCTCGGTAACCAGCTAGGATCTGGAAACGGGAGTACCAGAATATGAAAGGCCATTGGAACAGCTACAAAACCGTATGCGAGTGGGGATCCTAGCTTAAGAAACGAATGAAGGGTGATCGTTTGAATGGAGGGTGTCAGAGCTATTAAAATGAGCCCGAAAATTGCTGCCGACCCAAATTTGAGGGGGTGTAGCTCCGGTTCCAGGGGGTTGCTGGTGGCCGGGCATGCACCGTTGGTCTTCGACTGTGCTCTATTTTAAGAGATATAAATATCAGCCAGATCCGTGAGATGGCCCTGCTTGCCCCCTCTCTTCGGCACCAAAGCTGACTTTCTCGCAAAATGCATCTTAACGCCGTTTACGGTACCGGCACCTTTATATGGTGTCGGCGTTAAGTGTCTGACTGTAACATAGATTATAAACACCGCCACCACATCAAACAGAACAAATGAATGACTTACCTATTACTGTATTTCTCCTCAAGTTGTTTGTCTGTCTACCTATTAATTATTATAGGTCTCGCCTCGCCGTTTTGTTTTTGAGGTTTCCATCGCACTACCACCAGACTAGATATTAGATAACCTACCTACAGTATACCTATTCCTACAAGTTTTTTGTTAACAACATAAAGCGAAGTCAACAAACAAACAAACAACACAAAGTCGACCGAGGCTGCCGGGCGGCAGTCAGCGACGAACAAAGATAAGAAATATAGGCAAAAGATAAAAAGCACCGCCCGGATAGGGAGATCACTCGAATTTCAAATTTTGAACATAGACGACTGAATGTGGTATCAAACGACTGCTGACGATCTCCTGATTATTATTTTACACATCAAAATCTAATTACTGCATGCTATATCAAGTTCTACCCCAGATTATGCGTTTCGGCGTGTGGTCAAATCCGATAAACGGCCACAGTCGGAGTTGCGTCAATTAGTGTGAAATACTGTAATGCACTGTAAAACGTTCGCACCCAAATTGTAAATCTCTAACAAATATGACCACATCCGGTATCAAACAACTACAATTGACTTGTACATTATTGCTACATTATATTACATCCACAACCAATTACTGCATGCTATCTCAGATTACGCGCTCATCATATCGCCTTACTTCATCGATTATCGGCCGATTTCCCCCGCAACCCCCACTTACTAAAACAATCGTAGCATTCGAGTACGCCGACAGATATGTCTCCCCACGGGGATTTGGGTAGGTATGACGATTAGCTATCGATTAAGCATAAACATAACAATATTCGTCCAAGCCCAAGGACGGTGGCCCCTTTTGAACGAAAATCATCACTGTGAAAAAATAGAAAAAACAAGTTTTCTCAGTCATCTTTTGAAAGATAGCTATCAATTTTACTATGTGAGTAGGCCTACCTTAGATGCATATTTCGGCGCATTTACTTTCAGAGATCCTTGAACAACAAATTAAAAAAAAATAAAAAGAATGAAAATGCGCGATTTCGACATCCCTAACTAAAACAATCGTAGCATTCGAGTCCGCCGACAGATATGTCTCCCCACGGGGATTTGGGTAGATATGACGATTAGCTATCGATTAAGCATAAACATGACAATAGTCGTCCAAGCCCAAGGACGGTGGCCCTCTTTAAACAAAAAAATGGCCAAAAATGTACACACTCAAAACACTAATCGGCGCAAGTAGTGATCTCCCTAGCCTGGACCGTAGCACCGTAGCACCGTCGGTCTCATCGGACCGTATTCCTGTTGCTCTCCTCTTCCGTTTTTAAACGCCGTCTGCCGAAAATCGGCCATTTCCCCCCCCCCACTGGTTCGATGAGACCGACGGTGCTACGGTGATTTGGGGATACAACCGAATTTCGGTGTTGCTCGGTAGTATGAACCGAACATTCGGTATTTTCATCTATTCCGCTTCGGTATATTTACTACCAAATAAAATAACTGTGTAAAACTCAATATTTTGCTGCTTTTTAACCCACTTTGCCACAAAATGTTTAAAAATAGAAATAATCTCACTGCTTTTCGGTTATGTAACTGGCTATTTACACAGTTTGATTGAGTTAAAATTTGCCTCAATTCTGCCAACGCCTTTAAGCGGTTGTCTGAAACAGTTTTCTTTTGTTTCTTGTCAGCTTAGGCGGACCTAATAGCTGGAAAACATTCAGAGAAACCAATAGATTATGTACTAGAACTGTTAATTTTATGCTAAGAACTGAAAGAGAAGTGGAGGCTTTACTAGTGGTTCTCGCACACAACACAACACACACACACTCAAACGCACACGCACACAACCACTCGACAACTTGATAATACAAACACTCACACAAACTATCAAATACTCTTCATCACTCCCCCTCACGAGTGTCAACTGGGCCGCCGCTGTGCCTGACAATCGGGGAAACGAACTGTGGGAACTGCTCAGCCTCTGTCGATTCCGTATCTCCAGTAACAAGCTGCTCTGCACTGACTTCACATTGATTCGATCTCTTGCGTGCCACGTTGCGGCCTTTCTGCGCCTTTGCCTGCATCTGATGACTTGTCATGGGAGTAACTGGATTCCATCTGTTATGAAGCGAACTCAAACGAACTGCCATTCTTTTCATCTGCCTTCTCTTTCTCTTTACTCTCAACCCTCTCTCTGTTCTTCTCTTCTTCCTTCTTTTCATTCCTCTTCCCTTCATCATCCCTTTTCTTCTCATCCTCTTACTTCCCATCCCATCACTCTCTTCACGCCCTTTATTCTCGTCATCATCTTTCTCCTTCTTTCCCAAAACATCTTTCTTCTTCCTTTCTCACCTTCTTTCTCTTCCTCTTTCCCTTCCTCTTCTTCTTCTTCTTTCTTCCTTCTCCCCATCCTCTTTCTTCCTCTTCCATCTTCCTTTTCTTCTTCTTCCTTCCTTCTACTCCCTACTTCTATCTTCTCTTCCAATTTCTTCTCTTCTTTCTCTTCAGAACGCATTGAGTTTTTGTGGGCCAAAAATTTTTATTAACTTGTTTTGAAAAATTGTCAACCTTTTAAATCCTGGGTACGCCACTGCAACAGACGCTCTGAGTGATGTCTCGCCCTCTCCATCAACTGCGACTATCATTTCTGGCTGGACACAAACCGATAATAAAATTAACAGTCTACTATTCGGTACACCCTCCTTTTAATGCAAATGTTTTTAAACTCTTTCGCGTTGTGTCCTGATATACCAAAGAATGGCCGACTTAATCGGTCAGCTACGGTTTTATCTACTACAGCAAACACCACTAATAATGCAACGCATGTAGCTAAGGTGACAAGTTATCAAATGGAAGATTAGATCATGCGGGAAGAAACGAAATACAAGGCAACAGTACACACATCCGACTAACATAGTTGCGTCACTTTTGCATTTGCATTCAGTCTATTTGCACTAGTCGAACATGCACCAACCAGCTAGCCTATATTTACATCAATCAGCACTGTACGTCTAGAAGACGAATCCAAATTGCTCGCTCACGTGCCGTTTATGCTGTTCAGACGAGCATACACATCATGTTCCACATGGATTCTGTCCAAACGAACGTACGGGTATCTAAGAATGTACTGTATGTACGCATAATAATCCTCAAAGGAAAGAAATGTAAAAAGGTTAAAATCCGATTTTTGTGTTACAGGGCACCTTACCTTTCGGGCAGACATGCGTACCGGGCGTGGATGATAAGTTTATAGCAGCGGCCAGGGCCAGAGTAACAGGCTTGCTGTCCGAATTTCGGTGGAATCCAGTGGCGCTCTTCATGCATCAACACAATATCTTCCGGTGGATTCAGCATGTCCACAAGTAGAAGTACCCAAGTATACCAAAAATACCGAAACCGAATAGCTGAAAATACCGAATTATTCGGTTCATACTACCCAACACCGAAATTCGGTTGTATCCCTAAATCACCGTAGCACCGTCGGTCTCATCGAACCGGTGGGGGAAAATGGCCGCTTTTCGGCAGACAGCGTTTAAAAACGGAAGAGGAGAGCAACAGGAGTACGGTCCGATGAGACCGAGGGTGCTACGGTGCTACGGTCCCGACGGTGCTTTTTACCCTTTTGCCGAAATATAAAAATGTAAGGAGGAAAGGTGGACGGACGAGCAGTCCCTGCCAGATTATCCCTACCTGAATCAAGTAATCAATCCACCACTACTGTACTGTTTACCCTTCCTTCGCTCTGTTTCGGCGGGCGCCGAATATGCATGGTGACTTTTACACGTTTGATCACAACACAAGCGCCACGACCATGGGAGCGGAATTGAATCAAATTTCATACGAACAGCATACGTTCAGCTATATCCAATGCTTAAAAGGCCAGTTTCACTTAGCTACAGATATTCCATGATTTCCCTGATTTTCATGCGTTACTGTGACTAGACTAAACTGGATTTGCAACGCCAGAGAGAGCTCAGGAAACGTGATGAAGAAAGAGGGAGAGAAAAATGGCTCAAAGCGAGCGGCTTTTGTGTTCTCCAAGCAATAAGGCAGTTGCCAAACGAGTGGGCTGGGTGTCTCACAGAGCAGACTGCAGTTTCACGTGGCCTGGTTCTGGTTGTCGAATCCTGAAAACTGCAGCTTCGCGACTTAAATCGATGACGGCTGTTCCGAGCGCTGAACGAAGACCGGTCATTTGGGACAATTTGTCAGTGGTTTTGAGAACAGAAAGATCAAGCTTTCAGATCGAATCCTCTGGTCTGATGACGTTCACTTCAATCTGACTGACTGACTTTGAAAATGACTGAGTTCACGTTTTGTTGAATAAACGCTAGTCCTTTTAATGGGTCTTGCCCAAAAATGGCTTATTTGTTGGCACTATATTTGTGTGTTTAATTCCGTTCCTCGCGCGCCGCTACATCAAACGTGTAACAGTCACCCTGTATATTGAAAAAAGTAATGCCAAGAGTACGGACGGATATTTTCCGAAAAAATTTCGACTTGTTCTTTCGTTTTTACACCGCGAGACATGCTAGCCTACTTGCCATCGACTCCTGACAAACACTAGCCGCGCGGAGGGAGTCAATGTTGTGGTGTGCGCGCACGGCCGTTGGTGGTCCAACCACTTGGCCAACTCTGCTGTGTTACCGGAATTTTGAACATCAATTTAGATGCAGCTCAGGAGTTAGGAACATGAGTTTTCCTTACAGACGAAGAAACTAAATGCCTTTATGTTGGGTTAACGGCAGTATGAAGAGTTGTAGTACGGACTAGTGGAGTAGATCTAAGAGCAAAAATCACATGGATAAAGCTGAGCGCAAATCACACGTTATCAATGCAGTCTTCCTTCATCTTGTCAGCAGCGCTCGCCATCTTGCTAGCCTGCATGTCCTTGAGATAGTAGAAACACAGGTGCACCCACTTCTGCAGACTCAGACGCAGCACGAAGTAGCAGAAGACGGCCACGAACAGACTGGTGTCTACGTTCTGGTTGGTGTTGGCATCGCTGAAACGAACAACTCTCTACCAGTACACACCCACAGAACCCACCTGCTGTGCAGATACTGCAGAAACTGGACGGCTTCACTGCCCAGATACAGTGCCATACAGAAAAGATGAGTCCAGGAGTAAACGATGGAACCTGTGAAGAGTGCCGGAAAGCTGTGATGAATGGCGAGAGTGGCATAAATCAGCGGCGAAACTTCAAGCAAACCGACCAACACAAACACCAGTGCTATAAACTTAGTGTAGACAGAAAAAACGGAAACGCTGTGCTCACCCAAGAGACACTCTGACTGCGCGATGAGCTTCAAAAGCCACCAGCCAAACCAACACTCAAAGGAGAGAAAGTCGGCCACCAAACAGACCATTGCCACCAAAACCACGTGACCCAGAGGTGTGTGGTATCGATCGTGAATTTGTTTTCCCACTGCGTCCATTCCCACAACACAACACAACACAACACACAACAAGTGACTGTTCTACATTCCAAGCGACTTTTGTAAGTCACCCTGCGTCATTGTTACCTACCTACATATACAATACAGGTACATTTGTACATACAGGTGCGGGCCATGGGAGGGGAGTTTGCAATTTTTTCCTGTTTCAGGCGCGAAATCTGCTAAACTGGTCTATATCAAACATGGGGAAACGGGATGAGGGGGTTGACCCCCTCAGACCCCGACCCACCCCCTCCCTCAGGCCGCCGCTACCACCCTCAGGAATTTTTTGGAATAATTTTGTATAGAAAATTAGGATATAAGTACGCCTAGTTTATACATGTTCCAGGACGACTTGGGGAGGGTGGTAGGGGGGTTTTCCCTCAGGGGGGGTAGAGGGGGGTTTCGCCCAGTGGGGTCCAAAATTTCAAAAAGCCTCGAAACGCCTTGAAAAATGCGTTTTTTGCACGTTTTTTCAGTAAGGATGCTAAAAAATCGCCATTTTAAGCTGCCAAATAGCGTTTTAGAGCTAAAAACAAGCAAAAAAATGATAAAAGGGCTTCCAAAACCCCCGATTTCTCTTAAATATTAGCAGTAGAAAAGCCAAATTCGGTTTCCAAAGGCTTTTCAAGCTAATTTTAGGCTAAAAATTAGTGGTTTCTGAGCCAGTCTGTTCGTACTGGTACTTGTATTTTTGGGTCGGTGGTCCCTTACCTGTCTTGGGGGGTGGGGGGCTGAGGGGGTTTGGCCTTTCCAGCATGGGGTAACCCCCAAACTACAGTTGGTAGGTACCACCAATAACAGAAATTTAATAGGGGTCGGGCACTAGCCGGTCGAACGGCCCAGCCGTCCCCTTGATCTGCCTGTTATTGTTCTGTTCGGACTTGCTGAATAAACTAAACTAAACTAAACCACCAAATTTCAGGTAAGTCCAGGTTCAGGTATCTCTAAAATCCAATTTCAGGTTCAGGTTCAGGTTCAGGTACATTTTTCAAAAGTACCCAGGTGTCAGGTTCAGGTTCAGGTACTTTCAAATAAAGACACAAATTTTCGGCTATGAGCTAAATCAATAGCGCTCCTGTTCCTTTTCCTAAGAAAACGATCCATGTTCAAAGCAATCGAAATTTACAAACCAACAATTCGACAAAAACGAGAAAAACGCAAGACAATTTTTGCGGTATGACGGACCGATCGCCATTATAGCAGGAAACCCTACGCACTCCACGAACGTTCATTTCAAACTCTAAGTTCCGGCATTAAGTTAAGGCTCAGGCTAACATAAGTTCTACTAGCTGACGTTTCAGCTTACGTTCAACAAACAAACTAAAGCTTAGGCTTAGGCTTAGGCATAGGGGGCGTGCAAAAATTACGTAATGGCATGAGGGGGGAGGGGGGTTTGCCAAAAGATTACTAATCATTACGGTGGGGGGAGGGGGGGTTGACGACTTCATTACGTAATTTTTTTTAAGTGCAGAAATCACTAAGTGGTCATAATTTTAATTGTTTTTACGTACACTACACGTACATGTAGTCTCGATTTGAAGCCATTGGGCTTACATTTTCTCAATTTCACTTAGATGGACGCTTAGATTAGAGAATAGCTACGTTTAAAGTCAAGGCTTTCCAATTTTTCAAATGCTAAATGGCAACAGTGACTTTTGACATCTGTGTGATAAGAGTTTATAAGGGTATACCACTTATCGACTCGATCTTTTACAGGGTTCATGCGGCTTTTACAGAGCAAAACTTCCTGACCAAAGTCAAATTTCCCTGTCCAATCAGAGTGAGAACACTCTAACAAGGGTGAGAAGTTTTTAAAAATTGGCTCTGAAAAACGCATTTAAACGGTATTCTGAGGGTAAAATTTACAGTTATAGTAGCTGTGGAAAGTCAAAAGTCCCATTTTCAAAAGGGTGGCGAGAGATGATTCTACTTGTATTGCTATCAATTTTTCCCTGACCGGACACCAAATTCCCTGAATTTTCCCTGAAATTTATAAAATTCCCTGACTTTGCATGACTCCCTGACTTTTCGGGTCCCGCACGAATTCTGTTTTATGACCATCGATCATCAGTAAAGTGATATGGCAGCGCAGCCCTAAAATCAATGATAAAACACTTTGGTTTCAACTTTAACAAAAAGCCACCCAATGATGGCTTCTATGTAAAACTAAGACTATGCGTACATATATGTAGTTGTAGCTCATCAATAAAGAAAACGAAGAAAAATATCAATTGTTACTGTATACAGATGTTATTTTATTAAAAACGTCATTTTACATGGAATTGAACTCAAAAATTTGGGCTCTATCGCTTCAAAAAATTGAAATTTCGAGGGGGGGTAGCCGAATTATTACGTAATTAGGGGTGGGGGTCAGAAAATTATTACGGGGGATTATCCGGGGGGGAGGGGGGGGTCCGAAAATGGGCAAAAATACCATTACGTAATTTTTGCACGCCCCCATAGAGGAAGACAAGCTTTCATAAAGGCAATTTCCGGATGGGGGCTTTTCCCTATAATCGCCTTCATTTTTAAGTTACAGTACACGTACAATGTAGGTTCAGATAGAGATAATGTTCATTAGTCGCTTTACGCACACCATTTTTAAGGACAAAACTGTAGATCGTCAAGCAATATGTGATCTAACCAATTTCAAAAGTTGACAGTACGTGCTACTTGTACCGGGGATGTTTAAGACAAGAAAAACCTGAAAAGTAGGTACCGACCTAGGCTAGGTAAGTACATTTATTTTCAAGTAGGTTCAGGTTCAGGTTCACAATTTTCAGGTTAATACCCAGGTTTCAGGTTCAGGTTCAGGTATACCTACCAACTGTACCCCAAACTACTGTGGGAAACATATATGTTTTATGTATATGTTTTAAAACATAAATATGTTTGTTTTTGGGAAAACATATATATTTATGTTTCTCAATATGTTTGCATGTCAAATATGTTTTGTATTTATATGTTTTGAGGCCAATATGTTTCTGGAAACATATACATATTTTTGCTATAGGAATTCATGATTTCAAGACCTTTGGTTGCTGTTTGACAGTAAACTTTTCCAAAATCTGACGTTCACTTAAAATTATTGAATCTGAGTATGCTATCTAAATTGTTGCAAACCGTTTTAAACAGGAAATTCAGAATCTCAAGTTTGAATTATCGAAAATTCAGACAAAATATAAGTGAGTAAGCGACTTTTACACAAATATGTTTTATGTTTAAAAATATGTGCATATTCAATTTTCAGAAACATATGTGTTATTTATATGTTTGATTGGCGAAAAACATATATGTATAGTTGTATTAATATGTTTCAAAAATTTCGATATTTTCCCACTGTACCCCAAACCCGCCTGCGCCTAGTACATAGTATATGACACATACCGTTACTTCTTAGTTGCAGAGTGATAGACACCTTGTTATGCAGTTAAAAACATTCAATGTGTTTGGTTTTAAGTAATGTCCTGCCCTGCTGCTTTCATTAGTTCCTAATGCTGGTCCAACACATAAAGCAAAAATGTCTGAAGTACAGTACACAGTGGAGGGCAGTCTGGTTTAGGTACTTCCTTATCCTGTCCAGTCAACAGACAATCTGTCCATGATGTTGTCCGGTGTCCATATGTCTGCTGTCCGCTCGCTTTTTTCTGTCAATTTTCAATCAATAGGTTACATTTTGTCCACGAAAACCGGACATGTCCGGTTTGTTTATCAAATATGATCAAGCTGATACTCGAAGAGGTATGTGCTTTCATTTTCATTTTAATGCTATCAAATTTGATTCTTCTTTCGTTAGCTAGCGCTAACGTACCTACTGTGAGTGAGTACGTATGTAGATTTTGCCGCATCAAACCTACTGTATTTTCTCGCAGTTCGAAAAGACATCGTTTATTCAGCAGTTGCACTTCCAGAGTTCAAAGCTGACTGACGCTTCAACTGACTCATCTAGTTCTCTTGACGTAAAGCCAACCGGTTTGTTGGCTCAGTTGACGTGAGTATTTACTTTATCATCGTCAAATGCAAACAAAGGGATGATAAGCGAGGGAAACTCATATAAAGGCTGTCTTGCAATTTTCTGAGCAGTCTTGTTCATCGGCCATGTCTTCGAAATGTACCAGCAAGTCAAAACAATGGCTGAGCTACGTAACTCTGGAGCCGATGTGGATGTTGGGAATGACCGGTATGGGCATGCGAGCTCTGGTCAGTTCAGGCGGCTTGGAACGAGCAGTCTGTTGGAAGCTTTACGCTGACGATCTTGCGATTCGTTGTGAACACAAATCCACCTATACTGACGAAGCCGATTACAACATTCAGCAAGAAATGGCAGACTGGGATATCTACACTACCCTAGCCTACCTCCTGCCGGCCATATTCGCCAATGTTATTTTAGGTATCTTTTTGCATACACTTACTTGGGGTCAGAGATCGCGTAGAGAGATTTTCATAGGTATCTTTGCTTTCAGGTTCCTGGAGCGATTCAATAGGACGACAACTAAACATGGTTGTTAGTCTTTCTGGCTTAGCCGTGTCAGCTTTGGGCATGGTGCTTGTATTCAGCAGCACCTTGCGTGCGCCTCTTATCCTGCTGGTACTGTTCGCCTGCATCAGTGGTGTGACCGGGTTTGTGGCGATGTTGGGAGGGGCCTCCTACGCCTACATAGCAGACATAACACCCAACAAACGCTTTCAGTCGATTAGGATGGCAATTTTGAACTCTTTGGGCGTTTTGGCCGGAGCTGCCGGAGCTTTCACTGTTTCTACAATGTCAGAGAGTTTGTCTTTTTCCGGTCAAGCTGACATGATCACAATAACTGGCTTCTTCGCCGTCTTGTGTGCTATCTTTCTTACCTATCAGATCCCGCCTCAACTATTGAAGCAGACTGATGATGATTTAATCATTGTTGAACAGAGCCCTATCTCTGATGTCCAGAAAACTCGCAACCTGGCCACTTTTCTTGTACAAGTAGTTCATCTGATATTGGATGCTTTTCGCGCCTATACAAAACCCCGAGAAGGACATAGACGTGCATTTCTGGTGTGTTTGGCTGTGGTCCTTTTCATCTATTGCTCGAAAGGTTCAGAACCGGTGGCGCAGTATACGTTCAGAAAAGGAAATGGGGGACTGGAGTGGGATGTGGCTCAGCTGGGACAATGGATAACTGTCTCCAACATCCTATGTAAGTAAGAATTTCTAAGCTCTGCTGCCTAACTTCTGGCAGATTTTTGTTAAAAGTTTCTTCTCGGCTTTTTCAAACGAAATTGCTTGCTGAATAAATAATTCCTAACTGAATTGTGCAATTTCAGCAATGCTAGTCAGCGGACTGGGCATGGTGCTGCTGAAATTGTTAAAAGTCCGAGATACGACGATTTGTATCGCAGCTTTGGCCTCTGTAACTCTCAGATGGATTGTTATTGGTCTGGCCACTCAGACATGGCACATGTACTTGGCAGCACTGATAGGCTCAGTTCAGGACATGGCTACAGCAGGGCTCATCTCGTTTATGGCACAACTTGTTGAGCCAAACGAGGTCAGTTTTCATCTGCAAAATCGTAAAATTTGATGTAGTTCTCTGCTTGCAAATGGGAAAATGCTGTTATTACTGACCGGTTTCAGGTGGGAAAGGTGTTCACTGTGGTGGGAATCAGCTACGAGACATCGGCAATCCTTGGAAAGGTGATATTCAATAGTGTTTACAAAGCAACATTAGCTGTACTGCCAGGTTTTATGTTTTTCCTTGGTTCCTTTCTAATGATCATCTGCATTGTTTTGTGTCTTTGGATTCATATTGTTTCAAAACGAGAAAACATCGGTCACTGAGGTTAGAATCTGACTAGTACTGTACGTAGCTGACTAGAAAACTCTGTTTTTGTATAAAAATTCTTCTAGCCGACTTGGCTAACTGATTGTCTGTGTGGATTCGAACCCCACCGGCTCAAACTTGTAGTATGTAAATTTCACTCGTACACACTGACTGCACAAGAAACCATTGATTTTCAACTTCCAGTCACACCTTGAAACTTTTCAAAACGCGGAATCTACAGTACCAAAAACAGGCACAACCACTCTACTCTGTTTAGTTGGAACGACTTCAAAGTCAGACAATTTTAGGAGATCGGGACTAAAAGATTTTTTAGAACTTGTGGACACTTTGACTCAGGTTCCTGACAGATTTGCTGCTGGCTTTTGATGATTGGTATAGAGAACAAATAAAAAATGTGACCAACTGAACCAGTGAGATTATGCTGGCTCCTAGGAACAGTCCCAGCTGACCGCCTATCTGACTCACAAATCCATCAAATGTCACTGCTTCATGTTGACTCACTTCCATGTACTGCAACGACAAGAGATGTGGAAGAAAAAATCAAACTAAAAGCATAAATCGGAAGCTTTCAAACACTTACCGTGAAGCTCGGGAAAAGCACCTGTAGCAAAACTGGGTCAGTAATGACGTTTTCCGTGTTACTATTTAATTCGGTTGTTGTAATCGAGGTAAAGCTGACGATCGGATTGTAGTCCCAATACTTGCAAGTAGGCTTGCAACGCAGCATACAACTGGTAGGGGGCCTCACGTCTGTCAAGCACTGAGACTCAGTCAAACTGCTACACACTCTGACAGAGCTGTTCTTGCTGAACGCTGCCCCCATGCGATCTATGCACCCACAGTCCTCGATCACTTTGGTATACGCGCAGTCCGTTCTAAAACATGCAGTAAAATAGGTAAATTTTTTTGAAATTCAAAGTTGTTGCGAGAAAGAATGCAAGTTGTCTTGATCGACACCTGCAGACGTCATCTGAGTACGGTAAATCCAAAGTAGCGAAATTCGGTTGATCGGTGCGGCATTTGCCATATTTTTCACTTTCCTCCAACCGGTAGAGTACTGGATTTAAGTGAATCTGAGTGTTACTGTTTGGCGGAATGCCCAGATAGGCCTGCTGGAAGGGATTGTATTTTTCTGCAATGAACACCTAAACAAAAGGCTTGTTTTTCACGTTTTGTAGTGCGTTGAAAAAAGATACACACCGTGACACCTTTTTCAAGTCTACGGTGTTTGGTCCATACGATTCTATCACTGGCGATAGCTAGCTGCAGACCAAAGCCAGCCAGCAGTTGGGGTTTCTTCAAATCGGCTAGAAAACACCGCTGGTAGCGTTGCTGCACCACAACACTTAGCATCTCTGAACAGTTGATTCGGCCGGAGAAGTAGCAGTATTTGAATATCTAAATGAAATCGCTAAAGCGCCCTATGTATAGGCCACAAGGTTTCCGTTCTGTGCAAAATTTTTTATTTTCTTAGATCGGTTTGATTCTATGTAGCTACCGTACTTGACATAGTCTTGGGGTTTTTCAACACGAAAACATGAGATACTACGGTAGCAATTTGCAGATCTTCTGGGAAAACATTCGGCAATTGTGGGACACTACCCCATTAGCGGAAACCTACCAAATTAACTTAAGACTAAGATTAAATCTAAAAGTAAGTCTAACTTCATCCTAAGGTTCATTCATCACGAATCTAAGTCGAAGCCTAAAACCTGATCACAGTGCTGAATAGAAGCCCTCCGTTACAAATAAGTGAGGGATAGTGTCTTTTTATCTCAATCGGATAATCATAATCATCATGCTTAAGTGACATTCACGCCGCTTCCCTGGCAATTCGGCAGTCAAACCTAGCTTTGCCTGTACAACCTTTTGTTGGCAAATAATACAAATAGTTTCTGAGCTAACGTTACTATAATCGAATAGCCAATTCGAAGGTGAACACTCAATAGTAATTAATACCTGATCGATATCCAACAGTACGGCGTCTAACAACTTATCGAAACTGATGTCACCATCTGACTTGCGGTATTTCTGTATCTGCTTAGCATGAAGCGAGAAAAGATCGTCTGAGCTCGAGTTTTCGGTGAAGATTTGCTTCAGTTCAGCTTCGGCTTTGGCCACCAAGTCACTTGCTTCTTTATTCGATTCGAACAAAAGTCTGGCAATCGCGTAAGCTTCGGACTTATTACGAACTGTCATCTAAAATCAAGACTCTTTTCTCAATAAAGTCAATGGCTTTTACCAGCTGATTGGAATAATTCTCTTCCATGAGAGCGTCTTCAAACATAGGATGGATCATGTTGTTTGTTACGGCATAGCCCAAGCCCGTCTGAATTAGATAGTCTATTATATAGAAAAAAGTTTGTTCCACAAAATTAAAATGTCCCCGTTGTAGAAAAACCCTTTTTTGAAAAACTACAAAAGTAAAGAAATAAATAAAACAAATACTCAAAACACAACCAACAAATGACAACGGCGCGCCGCTTTTTTTGTTATATTAGAAATAGGATATTTGTAAGATAACTGTTTAAGTCAAATTTTCATGTGTTTACCAGATTTTGTTATAGTTTTTAATTAATTTGAATTTGGTTTATGGAAATTAGTATATGGAACGTGTGGTTAAATTTTATTTATTTGTGTGAGTGTTGTTGTGTGTATCTTCTCTCTGCAGTTGTAATGCGTCATTCAGTTGAGAGAGAGAGAGAGAGAGAGAGAGAGAGAGAGAGAGAGAGAGAGAGAGAGAGAGAGAGAGAGAGAGAGAGAGAGAGAGAGAGAGAGAGAGAGAGACAGAGAGAGAGAGAGAGAGAGAGAGAGAGAGAGAGAGAGAGAGAGAGAGAGAGAGAGAGAGAGAGAGAGAGAGAGAGAGAGAGAGAGAGAGAGAGAGAGAGAGAGAGAGAGAGAGAGAGAGAGAGAGAGAGAGAGAGAGAGAGAGAGAGAGAGAGAGAGAGAGAGAGAGAGAGAGAGAGAGAGAGAGAGAGAGAGAGAGAGAGAGAGAGAGAGAGAGAGAGAGAGAGAGAGAGAGAGAGAGAGAGAGAGAGAGAGAGAGAGAGAGAGAGAGAGAGAGAGAGAGAGTGTGTGCGCGGCGCGCGCGCAAGACTAATCAGTAGAGATTTGGTCTCCAATATGTAATAGGTGTGGATATGTATCTGTTTACATTTATTTATATGAACATACTGTTGTACTATTTATGTACAGTATGTGTAAATTGTATAAATATAAAAGTATACTTTCATTTTAGTTATTGTATGAGGTATTTTCATTTCAAAATAAAAGTTAATTGAAAGTTTGTGTAGAAACGCATTGTTATAGAAGGCTATAATGGTATTTAAGAACTTGAAATTTGTTTATATTGTGTCTAATTGTTAAACTTATTTGTTCATAATCTACTGTATATGTAAAAAAAAGCGGCGCGCCGTTGTCATTTGTTGGTTGTGTTTTGAGTATTTGTTTTATTTATTTCTTTACTTTTGTAGTTTTTCAAAAAAGGGTTTTTCTACAACGGGGACATTTTAATTTTGTGGAACAAACTTTTTTCTATATAATTTCTCTACTTTTGTATCTAATTTAATCAGAATTAGTGTATACGAGTTAATTTAAACAAATTTCTTTACTTTTGTAGTTTTTCAAAAAAAGGTTTTTCTACAACGGGGACATTTTTATTTTGTGAAACAAAGTTTTTTTCTATATAATTTCTCTACTTTTGTATGTAGCTTTTCAAAAAAGGTTTTTTTACAACGGGTCATTTTAATTTTGTGAAACAAAGTTTTTTCTATATAATCTATCTTTATATACTTTTGTATTCAATTTTATCAGAATTAGTATATAGGAGTAAATTTAAACAAATTTTTTGTGTCTATTTTGCCATTAGCTATGGTGAAGGTGTACGTAGAACGCTGCAAAAGCTCCCTCCGCCAGCTGGTGCTGTGCGACCGCAACAAACTGGTGAGAACGTACGTGCTGGACGAGGAAGGCTGGCGACGCAAAGCGTTTCAACTGGTGCTTGTACTGCACATTCCGCCGATTAGCCATCGACTTCTGACCCCAAAAGCCTTTTGCTGCAGCTCCGATTTCAAGTTGGACTTCAGCGAGTCAGCAACAGATACTGAACTGCGCGCTAAAAATAACAATACGCAATCAACTGTCAATCCAACTGCGTACTACAAGCACCAGCTGTCTTCTACAATAAAGAACACTACTATATGCACCCTATTCAACGATTCACGTGCCTTACGCCGGTCGGCGGGGCAAAATTTGCATTGCACGCACTACATTCTAAGCATTGACCGGTCGGCGGCAGGGTTGTATATTTTTCCGAAAAAAACCTCGTCCTGTTTTTTTTCAGTTTTTTTTCCGGTTTTTTTCCGGTTTTTTTCCTAAATCGCGGAAAAAACTCCAGCCCAAGTTCTGAGTATCCTAGACTGCTTTTATGATTCCTAACGCTTTCTAGCGCCTTCTTCAGTCTTTTCAGACCAGAAATGCACGTGTTACGTAGATATAAGTCACGAAACAGGCATGAAACAGTGCCTGACAGGTTCCATAAACAACGCTATATGCAAATTTTCTTACAGCAGTTTGCATTTTTGTTTTATCATGCCAAATTTGGTCTTTTCTGTTGTTTTTCTAACAGTTTTGAGTCAGTATGGCCTATTATACATCGCAAAAGTCCATTTTTGGTTAGAAAAATAACATAAATTAGCTATTTTAGCTTGAGTTTTTTTCCGCGATTTATGTTTTTTTTTCCGACCCTTAGGAAAAAGACCGGTTTTTTTCCGGAAAAAAACGGAAAAAACACCGAAAAAAAACACACCTCACAACCCTGGTCGGCGGCGCCAGATTTGCATTGCATGCACTACATTCTAAGCACTGACCGGTCGGCGGCGGCAGATTTGCATTGCACACACT
>JASANB010001490.1:0-12521 GCA_030248155.1 Sabatieria punctata
GACCTACCCCTCAGCCGGCCGCTACCCCCTCAGGAATTTTCGGAAGAATTTTGTATAGAAAATACAAAATTATGATAAAAATATGCCTGGATTAGGTGTAAATGAGCTCCAGAATAGCTTATTTTGGCTTATTTAATAAAAAATAAGCAAAAACCTTCATTTTAGCCGCAAAAATGGGACTTTTTGTTGGGGAACACCCTCAGGTTCCTCAGGAATTTCAAATTCTTTTTCGCACCCTCAGCCAGTACTGCTAGACCATGTCTGTCGGGAGAAATGGCACAAACGTTCCCCCCATTAAAGCAAAAGAGCCAGAAGACCATTTTGCTTTTGCCAAAATACCACCCCTAAGATCTCCAAATCCCCACCTCCGGATAGCACCATTACATGTATGCCTTTTTACAATGGCCAGGGGTCCCATGCCAATTTTGCTCACCAGTAGGAAATCCAGATAAGAGCAGTATTGGTACACTGCATGATGCACCATTTACAATAAGCGCGCAATAGGCCAGACACACGTCCCACATGCTGCTAAGGGTTGGTTTGTTTGGAAAGATCAGCCCCTCCCCTTTGGCTCCAAAATACAGGTACTAGGTGGTGAGCAAAACCCTCCACTACAGTGCTAGCAAACTGAGCTCATGACACACGGATGGGACCACAGTACCAAAGTAACAAATCTCATGCTCCGTATAGTATTTTCCATTACCGTAATAATACTGCATATACCCATCATATGGTATTCTACTAAACCCTTTAAAACACTTGCGTTGCAACTGTGGCAAATCGCCTAGCTCAGGTTACAAAACCACTACCGATTATTTTTGTGGTGGGCCTTTCCTATAAAGAAAAAAACACAATTATTTTTGAATTATCAGCTGTTTTTGCAAGGAATATTTTCGTCCGTTTATTTAAGGTTTTGCTTCAGATAAAACAATATATTGAATTTTATTTTTAATTCTGCCTTCTTACTATTTCTCAAATATTAATTTAATATTTTTGTACTGGACAGATTTTAGCTTCATTTAAGAATAAGTGAAATGCTAACCAAGGATACGTCGTTTAATTTTATTGAAAACCAAAATTACTGGGTTTCTTTCCTTGTTGACAATGCCATTTATCACATTTTCCATTTGGAGATGCGAAAACTGTACCCATAAAAGTGAGTTACATGTTTTTCTAATAAATAACATTATTTTTACAAAACCAAAAAACAACATTTGCTTTTATTTTAAAAAGCGCGAAAGTGACATGAATTTACTGAAAAAATCTGGCTGATTCAGTTTTAACAACTATACGGTATTATACGGTATAAAAATACCGTATACCGTATAATACCATATAGACAAAAATACCGTATAATACCGTATGATACCGTATACCGGTCCATCCTACTCGAAATCACTGATTTTTAGCCTAAAATTCGCTTGAAAAGCCATTTGGAAAGCGAATTTGGCGTTTCCACTGCTGATATTTAAGAGAAATCTGTGCTTTTGGAAGCCTTTTTTTTGTCATATTTTTGCCCGTTTTTAGCTCTGAAACGCTATTTGTTAGCTTAAAATAGCCATTTTTAGCGTCCTTACTGAAAAAAACATGCTAAAAACGCATTTCCAGGCGTTTTGGAGCTTATTTGAAATTTGGGACCCCCGTCTGGGCGATACGTCCCCTCTCGACCCCCACCTAAGGAAAGCCCCATACTCCCCCTCCCCTCAGGTCGGCCCCGGAGCTGTTACATGTATGTGTGGTACGGTACCAGTACCATAATCAACGTGAGTGTCTGCAGGACTGTACCTGCTTAGAAAACCGGGCACTCTTTAACGTTCACCCCAAAAAGTTCCAAAAAACAACTACAGATTGCAACTTATTATGTCAGGGTTCGTGCGGCTTTTACATAGCAAAATTCTCTGAACAACTTCAAAATTCCTTGACCAACCACTGTAAGGAAGCTCCAGTCAGTGTGAGGAAGTTTTGAAAAGGCATGCAGTATGTTGGGTAAATTTTCAGTTTAAGTAGTAGTAGAAAGTCAGAAGTCCGATTTTCAGAAAGGTGGTGTGTGAAGTTCTGACGGACTATTGGCTTACAAGATGTTTCTATTGCTTTCAAAATTTTCCCAGACCATACAGCAAATTCCCTGATTTTCAGGTCCGGCACAAGCCCTATTATACAGAAGAAATTCTAAGGTCCCAATCAGCATACATGTAACAGCTCCGGGCCGACCTGGGGGGAGGGGGCGTTTCCTCAGGAGGGGGTCGAGGGGGGTTTCGCCCGGGTGGGGGGTCGGGAATTTCGAAAAGCTCCAAACGCCCAGAAATGCGTTTTAGCACGTTTTTTTCAGTAAGGACGCTAAAAATCGCTATTTTAAGCTGCCAAATAGCATTTTAGAGCTATAAACAAGCAAAAATGACAAGAAGAGCTTCCAAAAACACCGATTTTCTTAAATATCAGTGGAAACGCCAAATTCGGTTTCAAAGGCTTTTCAAGAACTGAATTTTGGGTCAAAAATTAGTGATTTATGACCCAGTTTGTTAATACTGGAGCCACCACCAGTACTTGTATTTTTTTTGGTCGGGGGGGGGTGAGGGGGGTTTGGCCTTCCCAGCAGGGGGTAACCCCCCAACCCCCTAGTACATGTATGCTTATGGTACCACCACAGGCCCCGAAGGCGGAGGTACCACATATGGTGACAGTACCATATATGCAGACATGGGCAAGGGGGGGCTGAGGGGGCTTGCCCCATCGGGCTCTGACCTACCCCCATACATGTAGGTACCGGTACCTTATAGATGGTACCGGTACCTATATATGGTGTCGGTACCATAAACGGCGTTAAGCGCCCGACTGTATTATGAGGGTAAATTTTGTTTTTGATGTTTCTATTGCGCTCTAAATTTTCCCAGACCAGACACCAAATTCTTGACTTTTCAGGTCCCGCACGAACCCTATTACATAGAAGAAATTCTAAGGTTCCGATCAGTACCGATTATTATGTCACAAAATCCCAAAAAAACCTGTAAAACAGCCCAATGCACTCAGAGTCAATAGCCCCATTCACACTCTAAACTGTGATCGAGAGAGAAGAAAAGTCAACCTAACGATGCGTCTCGGGCGGCAGCACGACCGCATCGTCGTCATCAGCGCGTCGAGAAGCCTTGGATCTGGTGCGACTGAAGATGGGCGGTTCTGACTCTCCGATCACCAACGGCGACTCCGACAAGGAACGGACTGGAGCGACGACTGCTCTTGGAGGCCGAACTGGTACTGGCCTTGGTCTTCCTCTTCCTCCTCTTCCTCACGCTCCTTCCTGTCGCCGCAGGGGTTCTCGAGCAGACCGGCCATATTTCCGGTTTCTTGCGGTTGAGTCGTTCGTAGAGACTCTCGTTCTCGTACTGGTAGTTGGGGTTCTGTAAGGCCAGAACTTATACAGTCTGGCACTCATAAGTTGCAACAGGGGGGTCTGCCCCCCGCCCGACGTAGGCCAGACCCCCCCCCGGATGGCCCCCCCCCCCCCCCCCCCCGAGACGATTTCACTGACCCCCCCCCCCCTCCGATTTTTCTGGCAAGTATGTTTTCAAGCAAATTTTTGCAATTTTTACACTTTCACACACAAAAATTGCCAAAATCGCCTGTAAAACAGTGTTACATTTTTCGTGAATTAGCTTCAATATCAGTTTAAATATTTTTTACCTAAAATACAAGTACATAATTGGTGTACAAAACATTCTGCATGTGTCACTTGTGTTAAATTAAGTCCGGCTAACAGGAAAAGCACAATGCTCTTGGCTCATTTTAGCAGGATCATGTGATGATGTCCGTGCACATGCCTCGGTTACATGGTTGTATCTCCTGACACGGAGCGAATTTCGAGCTTCGTTCCATCGCCAAAACGTTTTTATGTGCTTTAGCTATAGTTTTTCGCGCTTAGCTCCATTTCTTCCATTTTGTTACTTGGCTCGTTTTTACGATAGTGGCGACGATATGGTACCACTACCTAGGTACCGGTACCATATATGGCGTTAAGTGCCTGACTCATTAAGTGTCTGCATCAAATTACATAACTTTGTAACTATCAAATTTGTAAAAATATCGAGAAAAGCTAGACGGTCGGTCTTTTTATAGACAAAACTGTACAAGGTGCGTGTGTGTGTTTTGGTAAATCTCGGATGAGTTGAGTGAATCGTTTATCGTTTTCGAATGAAAGACAAATAGAATTTTTGAAATTTCTATTAAGATACTGTGCTTGGTTCCTGAGATTATTTGCCCTCAAAGTCAAAACAGATTTTGGTAACAAACAAGAGCGATTGCACTCTATGGTCAAACAGATTCCCACTGCTGAGTTCTAGGTGCATGTAAGGAGTGCGGTAACCTTCCATGGACCGGAGGGGGTCTGCAGACCTCAGGGGTCCGAAAAATACCCAAAGAACGCCCTCTTTTGCCTCATACAAAGAGAGAATTTTCTCCCTCCAGGAGGGGGGTCAGGGGGAGGGGTTATAGGTCGATGTACATGTGTTTTCAAGATAAAAGGCTACCCTTAGTAGCTTACTCGGGGAAGGCTCATATGCAGACATGGTCAAAGGGGGGGCTGAGGGGGGTGGCCCCCATCAGGCTCTGATCTACCCCCCATCAGCCAGCCGCTACACCCCCATCAGGAATTTTAGGAAGAATTTTGTACATAGAAAATTATGATAAAAATGTGCCTGGAATAGGCATAAATGAGCTCAGAATGAGCCTAATTTTAACTTATTTTAATGAAAAATAAACCAAAACCCTGATTTTCGCCAAAAATCGGTCTTTTTGGCTTACCACCACCTCAGCCCCCTATCAGGCGCTCCTACCCCCATCAGGAATTGAAAATTCTACCCCCCATCAACCGGAAATGCTAGCCCATGTCTCTGCATATATGTAATAAAATATTACATCAGTCGCATTCCGAAAAAGGGCGGTTAGTAGTTTCCGCGTCGTCCGCGGCCGCCGCGAATCAATTGGGCGCCGATCTTTCGGAGTGGTGGGTTTGGTTAGATTGAGCACAAGAAACGTTTCAGTGCCACCACTGATCTGGACGAGATCTACCTACGCACAATTGATCTTCTGCCAAGTACTACCCCAAGAACCGGCCGAATCGTAGGGTGGGTAGACCATTTCTTGGGCAGATTATGACGATTTCAAGTTTGCATAGAAGAGATGTGTTAATATGAAGAGAGCATAAGAAGAATGGCAGCTAGAAATCTTGAAATCGTGATAATCTGAAGAAAATGGTCTTCCACTCCTGAATCGGCCGATTCTTGGGGTAGTACTTGGCAGAAGATCAATTGTGCGTAGGTAGATTCGTCTAGATCAGTGGTGGCACTGGAACGTTTCTTGGCTCAATCTAACTAAACCCACCACTCCGAAAGATCGGCGCCCAATTGGATTCGCGGCGGCTGTGGACGACGCGGAAACTACTAACTGCCCTTTTTCGAAATGCGACTGATGTAATATTTTATTACATATATGCAGACATGGGCTAGCATTTCGGCTGATGGGGGGTAGAATTTTCAATTCCTGATGGGGGGTAGGAGCGCCTGATAGGGGGCTGAGGTGGTGGTAAGCCAAAAAGACCGATTTTTGGCGAAAATCAGGGTTTTTTGGCTTATTTTTCATTAAAATAAGTTAAAATTAGCTATTCTGAGCTCATTTACGCCTATTCCAGGCATATTTTTATCATAATTTTCTATACAAAATTCTTCCTAAAAATTCCTGATGGGGGGTAGCGGCCGGCTGATGGGGCGGGTAGATCAGAGCCTGATGGGGGGCCAACCCCCTCAGCCCCCTTTGCCCATGTCTGCATATATGTTTTCCTGAGTAAGCTAATAAGTATAGCCTTTTATTTTGAAAACATATGTACATTGACCCGGGGGTAAACCCCTCCCCGACCCCCCTCCTGGAGGGAGAAAATTCTCTCTTGTATAAGGCAAAATAGGCGTTTTTTGGGTATTTTTCGGTGACCCCCTGAGGGTCTGCAGACCCCCTCCGGTCCATGTATGTACTCGCACTCTTTACATGCACTAGCACTCAGCAGTGGGAATCTGTTTAATTATAGAGTGCAATCGCTCTTGTTTGTTACCAAAATCTGTTTTGACTTTGAGGGCAAATAATCTCAGGAACCAAGCACAGTATCTTAATAGAAATTTCAAAAATTTATTTGTCTTTCATTCGAAAACGATAAACGATTCACTCAAATCAACTGAGATTTACCGTAACACACACACGCACCTTGTACAGTTTTGGCTATAAAAAGACCGACCGTCTAGCTTTTCTCGATATTTTTACAAATTTGATAGTTACAAAGTTATGTAATTTGATGCAGACACTTAATGAGTCAGGCACTTAACGCCATATATGGTACCGGTACCTAGGGTAGTGGTACCATATCGTCGCCACTATCGTAAAACGAGCCAAGTAACAAAATGGAAGAAATGGAGTTAAGCGCGAAAAACTATAGCTAAAGCACATAAAAACGTTTTGGCGATGGAACGAAGTCGAAATTCGCTCTGTGTCAGGAGATACAACCATGTAACCGGAGGCATGTGCACGGACATCATCACATGATCCTGGTAAAATGAGCCAAGTGCATTGTGCTTTTCCTGTTAGCTGACTTAATTTAACACAAGTGACACATGCAGAATGTTTTGCACACCAATTATGTACTTGTATTTTAGGTAAAAAATATTTAAACTGATATTGAAGCTAATTCACGAAAATGTAACAATGTTTTGCAGGCGATTTTGGCAATTTTTGTGTGTGAAAGTGTAAAAAATTGCAAAAATTTGCTCGAAAATATACTTGCCAGAAAAATCGGAGGGGGGGGGTCAGTGAAATCGTCTCGGGGGGGGGGGGGGGGGGCCCTCCGGGGGGGGGTGTGGGCGAGGTCGGGTGGGGGGCAGACCCCCCCTGTTACAATTTATGAGTGCCAGACTGTATAAGTTCTGCCTTACAGAACCCCAACTACCAGTACGAGAACGAGAGTCTCTACGAACGACTCAACCGCAAGAAACCGAATATGGCCGGTCTGCTCAAGAATCTCTGCGGCGACAGGAAGGAGCGTGAGGAAGAGGAGGAAGAGGAAGACCAAGCCAGTACCAGTTCGGCCTCCAAGAGCAGTCGTCGCTCCAGTCCGTTCTTGTCGGAGTCGTCGTTGGTGATCGGAGAGCCAGAACCGCCCATCTTCAGTCGCACCAGATCCAAGGCTTCTCGACGCGCTGATGACGACGATGTGGTTGTGCTGCCGCCCGAGACGCATCGTTAGTTGACTTTTCTTTTCTCTCTGATCACAGTTTAGAGTGTGAATGGGCTATTGACTCTGAGTGCATTGGGCTGTTTTACAGGTTTTTTTGGGATTTTGTGACATAATAATCGGTACTGATCGGAACCTTAGAATTTCTTCTATGTAATAGGGTTCGTGCGGGACCTGGAAAGTCAAGAATTTGGTGTCTGGTCTGGGAAAATTTAGAAAGCAATAGAAACATCAAAAACAAAATTTACCCTCATAATACAGTCGGGCGCTTAACGCCGTTTATGGTACCGACACCATATATAAGGTACCGGTACCATCTATAAGGTACCGGTACCTACATGTATGGGGGTAGGTCAGAGCCTGAGGGGGGCAAGCCCCCCTCAGCCCCCCTTTGCCCATGTCTGCATATATGGTACCGTCACCATATGTGGTACCTCCACCTTCGGGGCCTGTGGTGGTACCATATAAGCATACATGTACTAGGGGGGTTTGGGGGGTTACCCCCTGCTGGAAAGGCCAAACCCCCTCACCCCCCCCCCCGACCAAAAAATACAAGTACTAGTAGTGGCTCCAGTATTAACAAACTGGGTCATAAATCACTAATTTTTGACCTAAAATTCACTTGAAAAGCCTTTGGAAACCGAATTTGGCGTTTCCACTGCTGATATTTAAGAAAAATCGGTGTTTTTGGAAGCTCTTTTTGTCATTTTTGCTTGTTTATAGCTCTAAAATGCTATTTGGCAGCTTAAAATAGCGATTTTTAGCGTCCTTACTGAAAAAAAACGTGCTAAAACGCATTTCTGGGCGTTTTGGAGCTTTTCGAAATTTCGGACCCCCCACCTGGGCGAAACCCCCCTCGACCCCCTCCTGAGGAAACGCCCCCCCCTCCCCCCAGGTCGGCCCGGAGCTGTTACATGTATGCTGATTGGGACCTTAGAATTTCTTCTGTATAATAGGGCTTGTGCCGGACCTGAAAATCAGGGAATTTGGTGTATGGTCTGGGAAAATTTTGAAAGCAATAGAAACATCTTGTAGCCAATGGTCTGTCAGAACTTCACACACCACCTTTCTGAAAATCGGACTTCTGACTTTCTACTACTACTTAAACTGAAAATTTACTCTCAACATACCGCATGCCTTTTTCAAAATTTTCTCACACTGACTGGAGCTTCCTCACAGTGGTTGGTCAAGGAATTTTGAAGTTGTTCAGAGAATTTTGCTATGTAAAAGCCGCACGAACCCTGACATAATAAGTTGCAATCTGTAGTTGTTTTTTGGAACTTTTTGGGGTGAACGTTAAAGAGTGCCCGGTTTTCTAAGCAGTACAGTCCTGCAGACACTCACGTTGATTATGGTACTGGTACCGTACCACACATACATGTAACAGCTCCGGGCCGACCTGAGGGGAGGGGAGTATGGGGCTTTCCTTAGGTGGGGGTCGAGGGGGACGTATCGCCCAGACGGGGGTCCCAAATTTCAAATAAGCTCCAAAACGCCTGGAAATGCGTTTTTAGCATGTTTTTTTCAGTAAGGACGCTAAAAATGGCTATTTTAAGCTAACAAATAGCGTTTCAGAGCTAAAAACAAGCAAAAATATGACAAAAAAAGGCTTCCAAAAGCACAGATTTCTCTTAAATATCAGCAGTGGAAACGCCAAATTCGCTTTCCAAATGGCTTTTCAAGCGAATTTTAGGCTAAAAATTAGTGATTTCTGAGTAGGGATGGGACCGGTATACGGTATCATACGGTATTATACGGTATTTTTGGCTATACGGTATTATACGGTATACGGTATTTTTATACCGTATAATACCGTATAGTTGTTAAAACTGAATCAGCCAGATTTTTTCAGTAAATTCATGTCATTTTCGCGCTTTTAAAGGTGCCAGTACCGTTTTTTGGTTTTGTAAACAATGTTATCGGTTAGAAAAACACAAAAATCTACCTTTATGGCAGTTTTTAACTTCCTAAAAATGGAAAATGTGATAAACAAGTACTTGTCAAATGTTGAGAAACCTGCAATTTTGCTTTTGAATAAAATCAACGTATCTTTGGTTAGCATTTCACTAATTTTAAGTGAAGCAAATCTGTCCAGCCAAAATACAATTAATATTTACAATAGGCATAATTAAAAATAAATTCAATATATTGTCGGCTCAGCTTCAAATCTTTAAATAAACGGACAGTACTACTTACAAAACAGATGACAATCAAAAATAGCCGTGTTTTTCACAGGAAAGGCCGACCACAAAAAATAATTTATGGTTTTGACCTGAGCTTGGCGATATGCTAGCGTAACGGGGTGTTTTAAAGCGTTTGCAGCATACTATACGGTATACGGTATTATACGGTATCGAAAATACTATACGGTATACGGTATACGGTATTTTTATACCGGTCCCATCCCTATTTCTGAGCCAGTTTGTTAGTACTGGTGGAGCCACCACTAGTACTTGTATTTTTGAGTCGGGGGTGAGGGGGGTTGACCTTTCCAAACAAACCAACCTTGGTACATGTATGGTACCGGTGTCTGGGCTATTGGCGCTACGGTAAATGGTATCATGGTACCAATACCGCTCCTATTCAGATTTCCTACCATATATGGTACGGGACCCGTGGCCATTGGTGGTAGGCATACATGGGCCGGAAAAATTCGGAGGTGGGGGTCTGGAGATCTTAGGGGCGGGGGTCCCGGCAAAAAGTAAAAAGAACGCCTATTTTGCCTTAAATAAGCGAAAGTTTTATTCCTCCGGACAGACATGGGCTAGCATTTCGGCTGAGGGGCGGGGTAGAATTTTAAATTCCTGAGGGGGCCTGAGGGGGTGGTAAGCCAAAAAGTCCGATTTTTGGCTAAAATGAAGGGTTTTTTGCTTATTTTTTATTAAAATAAGCCAAAATAAGCTATTCTGAGCTCATTTACACCTAATCCAGGCATATTTTTATCATAATTTTGTATTTTCTATACAAAATTCTTCCGAAAAATTCCTGAGGGGGGTAGCGGCCGGCTGAGGGGGTAGGTCAGCACCCGTATTCTGCTCGCGCACTAACGGCCTAGTGGCACTAGCTGGCGAGTGAAAAAGTAGCACTAGCAGCCAGACTTTATTCTGCATGCGCACTAGGTATCAAGTGGCACTTGCAACCTAGTGCCACTTGCCTAGGGAGGTCTGGGGCTCCCTAACGCCTTGTTTTTGTCTTCCTAACGTCTTCTTTTCTCCCAGACTCTTTTAATCCTTGTGCATACTTTTAACGGCTGCACGTTGTATTTTACTGTTTAACGCCAGGAGAGGTTTGAGACGGGAGCGGGTCTACCGAGATCACCTGAATGCGTTCGATTTGTATGATAACCACGAGTTTTATCAACGATTCCGCTTTATTACAGTAGCACCAACACACATGCACGTACCTACGCATCAAAAGCTGTGCGTTTCAAAAAACGGGCTACTAAATCAATTTGAAATTTAGTCAAACTACTTTAACTGCTTTTTATTGAAAAGCTGTCTGTTACTTCCCGTTTTTTGCAAGCACACTATTCTAACTAAATACATGTACAGGAATCCTCACAGATTAGCGAATTGAACACCACCCTGCTGCACTACTATATTTTGCTGCTGCTGTAGCAGATTACCCAACTCAATCTCAATCTCAATCTCTTGCTTTTTCACTTGCAAATAACCTATCTCTAGGTCTAACTTCTGAATTTCCAGTGACAATTCTTGCTTCTCTAAACAAAGGACTTCTCTGTGCAACTCATCGGTTGTCGCAGGAAGACTGTCAAATTTCTTGCGCTTTCTGGAAGACACGTCTGGTTGGCAATGAGGTGTTGCTACGTTTGAGACGACCTGCATAGGCTGCGGACTTGACGTGACGGCTTGCGACAGGAAAACGTCGTTCCAAACAGCATTATCACTCTCATCAATTGACTTGTCATCTAATCCAGGAGAACCAATCACGGAAGCGACGGCAGTTAACTGTTCGGAGCGCACACCTGACTCAATCGGTTGTTCTATTCCTTTGAAAGCATCGGAATCGGCGTAGATGTCAGCCACTGCCATTATGTAGAAGGGTGGGTCCGGCACAGCGGGTCCACCGCCCGAGCCTTGCTTGTGCTTAATGCTCTTGCTCGCCACCCACTTCTTAGCTTCCGACACCATGTTTTCCCACTTTTTCTTTAATTGCTTCGGTTTCTTTTGGGTTCCGCCGGGCGCAAATTTGTTGTTGAATCTTTCCGCGATCCCTTTCCAGACAGCGGCTTTCTTTCTGTTGACATCGGCAGCATTGCTTTTACTCATTAATAGGTCTTGGTTTGGCTCGAATTCGTCAACAAGAAACATACACTGAACATCGGTTAGCGGCTTGCTACCGGTTTCAGCCATTTTAGGGTTTATATTGCCTACTGTTGAGCAAAAAACAGCCGCACTACCAACAACAAATGGTCTAGTGAGCCGTCTAGTGCCACTAGAGCGGGGGCTAGTGTTGTTGCAGAATAACGCTTCCCAGTGGCACTGGAAGTCCCCCTAATCCAAGTGCCACTAGGCGCCTAGTGCCACTTGATTTCTAGTGCGCGAGCAGAATACGGGTGCAGAGCCTGAGGAGGGCCAACCCCCTCAGCCCCCCCCTTTGCCCATGTCTGCTCCGGGAGGGGGTTGGGGAGGTGGTATGGCCGGTCGAGGCGGTGGTATTGGCTAGAGAGGGGAGGGGTAAACCCCTTGCGGCCTATGTATGGTGGTAGGATTCCATGTATTGTGCCGGTGCCATATACTGTTGGGGAAATGACGACATATATGGTATCGGTGCCAGGTATCTGTTCTTCAAAACGTTAAGTGGTACCATATGGTATCGGTACCGTATATAGTGTCCCTTTGATCGACGGCTCAGGTTATACCATATATGGGATCTGATACCATCATACATGTAACAGGTCATCGGCCGAAGGGGAGGTGGGGGTTGGGGTGGTGTCTGTCGCCGGCCCGGGAGGACTGAGCCCAGATTTTCGGAGGGGTGGACACTAAAAAACGCTCAAAAAATCCACAAAAGTCGCTAATTTAGACTTAAATACAGCTAAAACGTGCTTTTTTACTGACGATTTTTGGCAATTTTTGTGTCAAAAAATTTGCTCAAAAATTACTTGTCAGAAAAATCGAATGGGTGGTCGGAAAAATCGTCTCGGGGAGGGGCTGGCCTAAGTCGCGTGGGGGCAGATTCCCAGACCCCTGTTACATGGATACCATCCAGCAATACGTAACTGAACGAAGTAATA
>JASANB010001491.1:0-24125 GCA_030248155.1 Sabatieria punctata
CTTTTGTCGAATTGTTGGTTTGTAAATTTCGATTGCTTTGAACATGGATCGTTTTCTTAAGAAATGGAACAGGAGCGCTATTGATTTAGCTCATAGCCGAAAATTTGAGTCTATATTTGAAAGTACCTGAACCTGAACCTGACACCTGGGTACTTTTGAAAAATGTACCTGAACCTGAACCTGAACCTGAAATTGCATTTTAGAGATACCTGAACCTGGACTTACCTGAAATTTGGTGGTACCTACCAACTGTAAGTAAGTAAGTAATTTTATTCAAAAATAAACAGAACAGAAATGCCCAAGACTGAGACCAAACAGATAGGGTTGGGGATGGGCCGCTAAACGGCCACTAACACCCTACCCCGATAAAATCTACTAAAATCGGTATTACAGAGAGCGTTGCGGAAGGCGCGTGCGGAGCGCAAATTAACTGTTTCATTTGGTAAGGAGTTCCAAATATTTATTACTCGAATGGCAAAGGAATATTTTCTTATATCAAGCCTAGACTTCGGTAAACACAATTTATACTGGTGGCCACGTGTGTTGAGATTATTAAATTTGAAAAACAAATCAAATCAAATCAAATCATAGTAATCTGTAATACGTAGTATAGCCGAGTTCTCAACCCCTGAGAAGGAATCCCAGATTTGATGCTTCAATTCGAAGCTACAGTAATCGGGCTGCTTAACTATTGGATCAAAATTTCGAATTTGATGTTCTGGCCTACTAATCAGAATTTTCACGTAAAAATCGTAGGTTTAAGAGTACTTTTTGACTACTTTAAGAAGCATTGGTCGAATTGCGTTTTTGAAGAAAAAATTTTACGACCCCCATTTCGGCCTCAATAGCTTATCTGTATCCCCTAAAATCTATGCTCTATATTTCAGATTATTGTAGCGCTATCCTTAAGCTACAGAATACAAGAAGTGTAGTGTAGTGGTAAGAAAGCCAGCGTAAGCCTAAGTCCACTGTCACAAATTTTTAAAAAATATGCAAATCAGGAAACATGTGGTGGCCCAAACTCAGGTGCAGAGTAGCACTGGTATGGGCCTCTTTTGGCATAATACTCTTTAGGGCATAGCATTTTGCACAATTTATTTCAGGCTGGCCGAAAACTTTGAACGCGTTTTTCTGTTTCATCTATTTATGGACTGAGGCATTTCTTCGTCTGAACGCTTCAATTGTATCTTTGAAATGGCGTTCAGGAACATCCGGTCGTGAATGCATGAACCAAAAGTTTTTACAAACAGCAAAGAAAACGGCACCAACGTTTCCAGGCAGGTTGCTGGATGCACTGCGCTCAAATCCTGCGATTACAACACTTGCAAAACCGAGCATGCCATCGACAGTGCTTCGGCCTTTCAAGAACCCAATTTGTTAACTTAGTTTTCCACTTCTCCCGAAATTTCAGTTAATTTTAACATGCTGCTGCCTGTTAATTTATGTTTCATATTTTATTGTTTTCATTTCCGCAGGTTGCATTGCATGTAAGCGTAATCAAATAGCAATTTTTGCTAATTCCCGCTTAAATACACTCATTTGTGCATTAACAGAAACGACGCCCGCAGCAACGGGATTTCGGGGTGCGTCTGGCTCGCGGACGCTCCGGAGCGCCCGACGCTCCGAATCGTTGTTACCTTCTTGTAGCAAGCCATGGACGACTAAAAACTACTGGACACGAATCGACCCCAACGCCCGTTTCCACAGTAGGCCTACTTTCAAAGGGCCAATCTTTGGAACCGTTCGACCTACAATCAATATAAATACATTTTTAGAATCGCCAACGCGTGAGGAATCCAAGTCCGTGCTCAAGTCGCTTCCATAGTGACCATATAAAAAGTTCATTTTTTTCCATAGCGCAAATTAGGATTACCAGGCAACGTTGCGCAGATTAGAATGCAAATTCAACCAGAGCTCAAGCCCCTCTACAACTTTGGTCGTGAAGCCCAAAACCCTCCGACGCATCTGTAAAAAGTTATTCGCAAAAATCTATTTATTCATTGAACTTAGAAACGGGCTGTAGTAATCCAGGTGAGTGCGCTAATTGGTGTGATTGCACAGCAAACTGCCAATATAATAGGGCAGGGTCTCAATAACGAAGCAATTGTCGAGCAACCCCCAGTATATTTTCATGAAACATACTTTATATCACCACAGAAATACCATAAATAATAGCTCAGACACTGTACCATGAAAGCAGGACCATTTTAAAGGCATGCATCTTTCATTACAGTCAGCGACTACGTCCAAACTTTGTTATCTTGGCTTGCGCACTGGGCTTAATACCAGAAATAGAGAAATAGTGAACTTCTTGACCAGGTTTTTGAACATGCAGTTGAAAAATTTAGTCAAGAATTCGGGTGAACGAGTGACTCTGCAGACAGGAAAGCTCAGACACGAGAATGTCCAGCAACTGGAAATCCTCTTCTAACAGCAACAAGACGGTTTCAACCATACATACATGTATTAGGGGGTTTGGGGGGCGGTTATTGCCTGCTGGAAAGGCCAACCCCCTTACCCCACCCCCCGCGAGACAGGTTAAGGGACCCCTCTACCCGACCCAAAAATACAAGTACCAGTAGTGGCTCCAGTACTAACAAACTGGCTCAGAAATCACAAATTTTTAGCTTAAAATTCGTTCGAAAAGCCTTTGGAAACCGAATTGGGCTTTTCCACTGCTAATATTTAAGAGAAATCGGGGTTTTTGGAAGCCAATTTTTTCATTTTTTTCTTGTTTTTAGCTCTAAAACGCTATTGGCAGCTTCAAATAGCGATTTTTAGCATCCTTACTGAAAAAACGTTTTTTTGAAATTTTGGACCCCCCTCTGGGCGAAACCCCCTCTATCCCCTCCCCCCAGGTGGGCCCGGAGCTGTTACATGTATGGTTTCAACGAACACTGGCCGGTGAAAATAGCAGTGAAGGAACTTGTTCTTGAGACTAGGGTCGCTTTGAATGCAAGAAAACACCAACCAGGCCTTCAGACAGATTCCAAAAGGGGCAGCACTCGGGACAAATAAGCCACCACGATTAATCTCGTTCAGAAACATGTTAATGTTTTCGGAGTATCCATCAATTTCAAGGGGAGGCAGCTCAGATTCACTTTGATCTGCATCAAGAAGTTCCTTGCATGAAGCACAATGTCTGGCAGTGGATCCTTTAAGACACGATCGTTAGTATCGATTAGTATCTGGCACAAACACGATTTGGTTCATACATGTAACAGGGGGTCTGCCTGCCTCCACCCGAACCCGACTTATATGCATCCTGGCATAGGCGGGGTTCTGAATACGTAAGTTTAGCAAAAGTTTGAAACAAAAAACGAACAGTTTATAATTGGAAGCCGTGTTGGAACAGGGAGCGAAACAAGTACCAAAACGATCAATCAAGAATTATAAAATAACTATACCGGCCAATTTCAATGAGTGTACGGCAAGAATGACTGACGGCCAAGAATGTTTCAGCAGACACTAAAAGTACTAAAGTACTCGCACGCCTAGTTGCACTTAGACGTGCGTAAGGCGCTGCGCGGGTGGCCCTGACACCACCTGGCTCGGTTTTTGTGAGAGGAGTGCCTAAGCATTCTATGGCCAGGGGACCGGCCTTGCGCACAGACTCCCTTTAGCTTCCCACCCGACGGTGGTACCCATTTACCTACTCGCTGTCACCAGCTTTCGGTGGCCTGGGTTTGCGTCATCTAATTCCAGTCAGACTGGTTTCGAACCCACTACAAACCGCTAGTGATGCAGGGGCCGACATGACTCAAGGCATCGAGCTAACCACTGAGCTAACGACGCGACTCAGATACTAAAGTCCATGTCAAAAAAGAGCGGACTCGCGGTTTTTTGCGAATAACTCCTTATGGGTGCATCGGAGCGCTTTTTGCCTCATAACCAAAGTTGTAGAGTGGCGCGAGCTCGGTACTATGGTGCAACCTAATCTGCGCAACGCGCCATGGTAATGCTAATCTGCGCAACGCAAAAAAAATCAGCTTTTCCTGTAGTTGGGATGAACGCAAGTTTTTCAGTGAATTATAATCTACAGACCTCGAGGATTTCAAAAATGTATTCATATTTCTTCTAGGTGGAACGGTTCCAGAGTTATACACCATCAAAGTTGGCCGAAAATGCTAAAAATGGCCATTTTTGGCGATTTTCAGATTTCTGGGGGGGGGGATTGGAATAACTCTGGACCAACTCAGCCGATCAGGCTGAAATTCATATATAAGGTGTAAAATTTAGTTTTACGTCGATTGAGACACATAAGAACCCTGAAAAATTGACCCTGATACCGTAATCCCGATTTTTTCAACTTTAGGTCATTTGATTTTTTCTCTGGTTGCATATAGTAGTTTAAGCCCTCTACTGTGGTTAAAAATGTACTTTAACGTGTTTTGAATCGATTTCAGTCCATTCTGAAGCCATTCGGATACTGTAGTGTGTGGTCCTGGCACGAAAATAACTTTTTGTCAATTTGCATTGTTCCTGCGGCAAAGAAATGACCTATAGAGTAGGCAGTAAACGTTTTCATGGTCGGGGAATCCATTGCTGACATAGCTATAATCACTGGAATACTGTATTTTGAGGTCCCAACACGAAAATTGTTATTTTGCGTTTATGCATGCCTGGTGCAAGGAAACGCTCTATAGAGTAGGGAATAAAGGTTTTCAGGGGTGGGGAACCTATTTCTGACATAACCGTCATTGCTGGGTTACTGTATTTTGTGGTCCCGACGAGAAAATTGTTATTTTATGCAATTTAGGTGTTCCTGTTGCAGGAGAAAGCTGCGCAGCTCCCAAACAAAGCCGAATCGGTGGGTTTGCCTGTAGGTTTTCATACATCCTTACATGGTCAACTTATGCTGAAAATATCAGCTCTGGAGCTCGTTGCCACATAGGCACTTCTTTCAATTGAAAGACACGTCTATTTCGGGTCCCCAGAACTTTAATAAATCGCGTCTGAATCTGGCAGTTTTCATTGTGTTCCGTTGTACTCTATTGCGTTTGAAAGAGCGGGAAAATCTGTATAAGTGTTTCCAATCTGAAGGTGCCACCTCGAAAGCTGCCAATTTGACAGCAGTTGAAAGAGCATGGAGGAGCCAAATCTGCCAGATCCAACGCAGCACCCTTCTTCAAGCCATTACTCCGGTTTGAGTGCGGCTAGAGCGAAACCGACGCGGCTGTGTGGGTTTCTTAATAGGGCAATTCAAATGAGCCAATAAAAATGGGGGGGGGTCAAAAAATTCAATCGGCCGCCCACTTAAGGGAGCTTGCCCGACTTTTTTTTGGCAAGCACTCTTATAAACTTTCTCTGACGGACGAACCTCAACTTACTTGTAGTCGCTGTCTCAAACTGTACATACAATGTACTAAGACACAAATAAGACGTAACACAAAAGCAACACAATAACACATCAAAGAAGTATCCATGCACAGAGATGTCTACCAAATTCAAACTTTGAATTTGATATAGTATAGTATAAACTTGACGATTTGAATTCGATATGGTATAGTACTAGACTAGCTAATTCAGTTTGAACTTGATTGGTATGATTTTGGTGTGAATTTGGTACAGTAGTGGTAGTTTGCTGTGATAATCAGTTCAGTTACTACTCAACAATCCACACCCAAACAGGTAAAACGAGGGACTGCTAGATAAGGAAGAAAAGGCGAAGAGACAAAAGACAATAATTAAAACAAAGTCACAAAACCATCAGTTCTCAAATACCTTTTAAAACCTTCAAAATTACTACACACCCTATTGCATACTATAAAGATACTAACAGAGTGGTCAATAAAATGCGCGCTTCCTGGGATACACTTTAACTGCAGAGCGGTGCAATGGAGCACTTTAAATTTCGCGCGCTAACCTGTGCTGTACAGTCGGCTGAGGACGAATGCGTGCCCGCAGCGGGGCATGGATCTGACAGGTGCCTCCTGTCTGTCGTCCTACACGGAGGGGCAAACCCTAAAGTGCACGGTCCGGGTGCGGTCCGTTCGTGGTGCGGTCCGGTCACAGCGGCGACCATACTCGGCCTCTTACCCCCCGCAAGCACGGCCAACCGTAGTATACGCGGCGCAATGACGCAAACACATTGCCTTTGTTGTAGTTCTTTTTATAAATTTATAGTGCCGTGCCGGGCCAGAACCGCTACCAGTCGAAAGAAACCAAGCTGTTAATTGACGCACGTTTAAACTGTGTGATTCAACGCTACCCGTTACCTTCGTCTCGGACTGTTGTGTATTCCTGATGACATGCGTAAACATCCTTTGTTTATGCAAACTCATAAGGCTCACTTAAAGAAGCAGTTTGGTATTCTGCTCTGCTGTAAGTCGCTAGTCGTTTAGAAGGCTGCTAATGTTTTTTCTAAGTCGTTACGTTTCTTCTGTCGTGCCTTTTGCTGCATTCCGTTTTTTTACTTGCATTTGCATGTGTTCTCTACGAATATACAGGGTGTGTCAAAAAAAAACAACCCAGCAGAGTTTTTGCTGTAGCAACCGCAAATCTCAACCGATTTGAATGAATCCTGCTTTAAATTAAAGATAAATAAATTCTTGAAAGACTGGTGAAGGCCCTATTAAGATACGATGCTTAGTTCCTGAGATATTTTCCTTCAAACTCAAAACAGAGATTTTGGCAGTGAACAAGAGCGATTCCGTTGCACTTCACAACAAAACGGATTCCTACTGCTGAGTTGCAACAAGACTTTTACAAATGAAGTAACCAAGCATGTGTGGCACCAGAAAAACCTCGTTACGTTAGCCCTGAGCAGTAGGAATCGGTTTTATTATGAAGTGCAACAGAATAATAAAAATCGCTCTTGTTCATAGCCAAAATCTGTTTTGACTTTGAGTGCAAATATCTCAGGAACTAAGCATCATATCTTAATAAATGCTCCACCAATCTTTCAAGAATTAATTTATCTTTCATATAAAATAGGACTCACTGAAATCGGTTGAGATTTGCGGCTGCTACAGTACAAAATCTGCTGGGTTGTTTTAATCTCTGTTGTGCACTGCCAAAATCTCTGTTTTGATTTTGAAAGCAATTATCTCAGGAACTAAGCAACGCATCTTAATAAAAGCTACACCAGTCGTTCAAGAATTTATTTATCTTTCATTTAAAGCAGGATTCATTCAAATCGGTTGAGATTTGCGATTGCTACAGCAAAAAATCTGCTGGGTTGTTTTTTTTGACGCACCCTGTACCATGTGCTTTAAAATACTTTATGTTGGTGCTGTGTTCTGCCTGTTTGTGTCAAATTATTATTATTTATTTGCTCTTGCTTGTGAATAGCACAGGTTGTGTGTTAAAATGTTGTCTGTTGTTGCTGTGCTCATACTGTTATTCCAGATTTACATTTTTGCTTTAAGGACGGCAGTAAAGTATGTTATCATGTCAGCCGGTATTACGTGTCGTTAAGTCACTCCTGTCCTGACCAAGTGATTAATGGTCTCCGGTGCAATACAATGTAGTTGTTAGGCTAGTTAGTTTAGCCGATAGCTTTGTTTTTAAGATTGTATTATATTATGTTTAATTTGATTATATTATGTGGATTTGAAATGGAAAGCGGACTTTTGTCTGCCGCATATTATAAAGGTTTATGCTTCACTACTTTTTTAATCATTGCCTGTTGACGGAAATAGATTCAACGAATGCGATCGAACAGATGTCGCTTTTATAGTGAGTTTGTAAGGAGTGAGTTTTTAAAGACGTACTAGGATGGATTTGTTGGAATGCTTATTCTGAGATTCACAACGGTAGAAAAATAACAGAACTGACAGATCAGAACAAGAAAAGCTGACTATTGAAAAGGTGATCCATCATCCGACTGCTTCTGCAATAGCGATTGACCGGAATTCCGGTTCCGGTTTCTGCTGGAACTGGCAGTTCCGTCTCCGGCCGGTTCCGGTCCTGAAGGGTGCCGGAACCGGAACTTTTTTACTTTAAGAAGAGAAAAAGTTTATCCGACAACCTACTAAGCATAACAACAGCATACAGAAAAAACACAACGAAAAATTATGCAACCAGATCAGAGGGAGGGCTGGGCCGTTTGTTCGGCTTCTAAAGCCCTACCCTTCAAAAACTTACTCACATCCAAATTCTGGATGCGATTTTTAAAAACAGAGACTGTGCGTACATTTACAGTTTCCATGGAGAGGCAATTCCAAATGTTAATTAATAACACTTTAAGGAGAATGTAGGATTCTCTGAGAAATCACTAAACCGCCCCAATCTATGTTTTTGGTGCTTAAACAGTATGTAAGTAAACATTCCATATGAACATGTAAAACGGTAATGTTTCATGGCAGTTGTGCCCGTTCTAACTTTAGCAAAGCACCCTGTAAATCTTTCCTGCAGTTTTCATCTAGATTTTTTTGGTTCTTTTTCTTTGAGCAATTTTGAATTTTTAGTTTCCACTGAAAAGTTCGGGTACTGGGGTAGTTCCGGTCCGGTTCCGGTCGAAGATTTGGTTCCGGTCAATGGCTATTCTGCAGTTCGTATTACATAAGAAAATGAAAATCGTGTTTTAACAGTCATGCGCAAATCGGAATACGTATCTCATCCATACTCGGACACTGTGTTAGTACAGTATACTTAGTAATACAGTATACAGTATCTTAGTTATACTATATTGCCTGTGATGAAGTGCCTGACTGTTAAATTCATCAAGTCGCCGAAAATTGATTATTATAATAACTCTACTTTCTTATCAAACGTGATTGCGGTTACTTGCCTTTTACTGTAATAATGACGAAAACATTAATAAAATGCATGTATATGTCGTTCGACCAGTCGTGAAGCAGAAACACAGCAAAGCAGAGAAAAATTTTGGATTTTTATGAAGCAAGAGCGTCATTGCGCCGCGTATACTACGGTAGGTCGTGCTAGCGGGGGTAAGAGGCCGAGCATGGTCGCCACTGTGACCGGCAAGGTTGCCAGGGTAGGGGTTTTCCCCCTACCTGTAGGGGTTTTTTTCGTTCGGTAGGGGGAAATTTTTCAAGTAGGGGGTAGGGGGATTTGGTAGGGGGTTTTTAAATTTTGGTAGGGTGAAGTAGGGGTTTCTGCATTCAGTTACACAGATGAAATTTTAGTTATTTGAACAACTTTTTACATCATACCACCACAATCTGGGTATAAAATTACAATGAATTGTAAAATTCTGGGCACTCCAATAATGCGTGCTAGGATTGGCTTGTTTCAATAGGTTCTTGAACTAATTTTTAAAAATTTTCTTGCCCTGGTTTGGGCGTCGGCCCAACCAGGCCTCTGTCTTACAACTACATATGTACTAAATCCAGTGGCCGTACTAGGGGGTGTAGGGTGTGTACACCCTGCCCCTTTGCTGTGAAGGCAGGAAGGAAAGATTAAACACAAATAAGAGAAATAAATTAATTATGTGCTAAAACTGTCTATTTTCCGCTCAGAATACCTTTTAAATGCCTTTTTAAAGACTAAATTTTCAAAAATTTCGTGCTCTGGTCGGCTGAAAACTTTGAACAACAAACTTGTAATTTCTGTTTATTCTAAGCTCAGCTCAGAATGCTTTTTAAGCGCGTTTTTCAAGGCTGATTTTGAAGCGAAACTTTCTCGCTCTGGTTGGGCAGAGGGCCAACCAGGCATCTTCAAAATTTTACACCCCCTTTGCGAAAACCTTGGGTACGCCACTGACTAAAACTGTCAAATTTATGCCCAGCATGTTTTAAATGCGCTTTTAAGGCAAATTCTAGTTTTTAAAAATTTTCTGGCCTTGGTCGGGCAACTGCCCCTTTTCACCTTTTCACCTTTACATTAGTGAGAGGATTTTGTGAAAACGTAGACAGAGAGTTTTGGCTTTCGTCATGGAATATTTGCGGATTTTCGAATGCCAGATCGGCGCGAACCCTGGTGTGTCACATAGTGTACCAACTCTAAAGGACATTTTATGGTTCAAGTTTTGCATACACCAAAATTGGTTTTCATAGCGTAAAGGACCCCAAGTCTGTTTCTGAAATGCAAAACATTCAAAATCCAGATTTACCATATTTCTTGCTTCTCTTTGCTTTACTTTTAAGAACTGAAGAGGGCTCAAAGCGCGCAGTTACCTTTTCAAAAACAAATTTTAACTGAATATTCAGTATTCAGTTCATTGATGTGTCTTGCGTTAGTGGCTGTTATAGTATTAGTTTAGCTATCGTTTAGCTCACTTACTACTTTAATCAAGAATTTAACTTCAATACCTTAAAAACACCACTGTTTTTTTTGCCTTTTTAGGGTAGGGGTTTTTGGTAGGGGTTTTTTGAAAATGGTAGGGGGAAGTAGGGGGTTTCTTGCTGAGAAGTAGGGGGATTGGGTTCCAAAAACCTGGCAACCCTGGTGACCGGACCGCACCACGAACGGACCGCACCCGGACCGTGCAGATTAGGGTTTGCCCACGGAGGAAGCGTTGAGATGAGAGAGTAGCACCTTTTGGGGGTAAAGGTAAGTTTGGTAGCCCGAAAGTCTAATGCGGCCGGGCAGCGGCCGAAGGGGCGGGCCCGTTGCGCTGGTCATTGGCCGATCGATCGACCGGCCGGCACACGGCCACTGCCTCTGTTGTGGCCGGCGCCTCAAGGAGTTGAGCTGGCATATGGTACAACGCCCAGATCAATTAAGTCGGAGGCTCAAACACTAAATTTCGGAATTTGCTAAGTAGCAGATTTTGAAATTCAGTTTTGCAAATAATAGCTGCGGTGCCGGTACCTTGTATTGTACCACCACAATCCCCGAACGCAAACATAGCGGGGCCCATGGGGGTTGACCCCCTCAGGCCGCCACGCCGCCGCGGGTTAGGTGTAGCTGGGGGGGGGGGGAAATCAGGGAAGGTCAGAAATGGATTAGATACTAATCATGGGCTGAAATACAACTAAAAAGTGCTGTTTTGCAGGCGATTTTGGAAATTTTTGTGTCTGAAATTGTAAAAAATCGCAAAAATTTGCTCGAAAAATTACTTGCCTTGCCACTTGCCAGAAAAATCGGAGGGGGGGAGTCGGGAAAATCGTCTCTGTGGGGGGCATCCGGGGGGTCTGGCCTAAGTCGGGTGGGGGGCAGACCCCCCAGACCCCCCTGTTACATGTATGATACTAATTAATTAGTACAAATAAAAAAATACCCCGAGGGGTACGCATCAGTATAGGGCACGTTCCGAAGTCGTACAGTCATATTATGACTGTACGACTATGACTGTACGACTTCGGAACGTGCCCTATACTGATGCGTACCCCTAGGGGTATTTTTTATTTGTAAAATGGGCCCTTCGGAGCGTGCCTATACTGATGCGTCACCTAGGGGTATTTTTATGTTTTTAAAACAGGCCCTCTGGAGCGTGCCTATACTGATGCGTGTCTCTAGGGGTACTTTTATATTTGGCAAAACAGGTCCCCCGGGGCGTTTCTTATGCTGATTTAGTGATCATTAGATTCGCCAGGTGAAGGGCTTTCAAATGATATATGACATAACCATTTTGGACGATTTTGAAATTTTGGAATTTTGCCAAAAAAATTGTCGATATTTATCGATAGAAATCGTTAATTTATAATTAATTATGATCATTAAACACATTAATTTCTGTTTGGGATCGGTTCCTGATTCCCCCCCAGCTACACCTGATCCATTCTACCCCCTCAGGATTTTTAGGAAGAATTTTGTATTGTGAATTATGATAAAAGCATGCTTAGATTGGGTGTAAATGAGCTCAGAATAGCTTATTTTAACCTATTTTAGCGAAAAATAAACCTTAAAACTTTGATTATAGTAAAAAATCGGACTTTTTAGCTTACCACTCAGCTAGCTTAGCTCACTGCTGCATTAAATGATTTCTGAGTAGTGCAGTGCAGTTTGCAGCACTTCCTGTTATCTGATTGCGATTATTTTTCCGACCGCTACAGTTTTATGGCTATTTAGAATTCAGGCCCATGCTGCGCGTATCTCTCTCTTTTTTGCATACAATAGAGCACATAGTTTTTGTCGCCGATATTTTGAAAGCGCATGAGCGCTTGCCCTATTAGTCACTTGCTGTTGGCTTATCTTATGATGTTTAATTAAGTGTCCAGTCACACTACCGGCTTAACTGACTTTTAGGGGTCCCTCCACTATAATCAATCACTTTCTTGCTTAGGCTTAGGATTAGGAGTCAACTGAATACGGTAGATAAAATTGCAATTTTTGTTAGGGACCCCTAAAAGTCAGTTTTGCCACACTACCAATCGTTTTTGTTAGTGTCAAAGCAATACGCGCAATTTTGCTGAAAAGTTTTGCGTAGACCACAAGCAGCAGAAGTTGGAATTTTAGCGGGTTGTTGCACGAAATCTGCCCACTTATTGTGTCAATAAATTCCGAAAATTTGAGCCAAATTGATAAAGAAACTGACTGAGAACGAAACGTTTGAAAGTAAAAAAGGATGGGACATTTTATTAGTTACCTACGTATACTGTATTTTGCCTGTGCTCAATTTCAGTTGGCGCGTTAGGTCCACCCAACCTACATGTACTCTAGATGGAAATAGTATGGTTATTGTTGTTGCAGATTTTCCAGAGGTTCACTTATACGCCACTGTCTTTCCACCTGATTTGGTCTATCCAACTGGTAACTGAGTTAACGAGATGACTGCAGCCGACCGGTACTAAACCTTGGTTCCACTTAGGATGCTAGTTAGTTCGTGCGGAACCTGGAAAGACCAAAGTGAGGCAGTTTTTTGGTCGGTCAGGTAAAATTTGTGATAATGGTCCATACATGGGCCGGAAAAATCAGGAGGGGGGGTAGGGGGGTTGAGACCTCGGGGGGGGGGGGGGTCCCCCCCCCCAAAAAAGGCAAAAAAAGCCTAATTTGACTTAAATAAGCGAAAATTTCCTCCCTCCGGGAGGGGGGGGGTGGGCGAGGGGGGGTATGGCCGACCGAGGGGAGGGGTATACCCCCCTTACCCCCCGGCCCATGTATGTAATGGTCACGCAACTTCTATGTCCAGTTTTTATATGATAAACCAGCACGGACCATACAGGTTTTTAAAAAAAACCGGAATTTATTTCCAGCTTTAGTTTGAGCAGACGGATCCTTCAGCTTTCGGTTTCATTTGAAAGAGTGTGCAATGGCCGATCGATCGGTTGGTCACCTGGCAAAAACAAGCCACGGAGTCGGGAACTGTAACAGTGTAAAGTGAGCAACTTCAGTACACTACTTTTTCATTCTGACTTTCAGTTTTGTAATGTTTTTATCGTGCTTTTGCCTCAAATATGGTGTGGTGTGTGCTAAGTTTCACACAAAGCTCAGTGTACCTCCAGTAGCTATCAGTCAAGAGCTGAATGCTATTGTCGTGAACACTCACGAGTTATAAGCCTATGGTGGGGTGTCATAGAATTTAGATTTGGTAGCTACTGGAGGTACACTGAGCTTTGTGTAAAACTTAGCCCACACTTACCACTCCATATTTGAGGCAAAAGCAAGATAAAAACATTACAAAACTGAAAACCAGAATGAAAAAGCAGTGTGCTGAAGTTGCTCACTTTACACTGTTACAGTACCCGACTCTGCGGCTTGTTTTTGCCAGGCCACCAACCAATCGATCGGCCATTGCACCCTCTTTCAAATGAAACCAGAAGCTAAAGGATCCGTCGCTCAAACTAAAGCTGGAAGTAAATACCGGTTTTTTGAACAACCTGTATATTTTTGTATTTCTACAAAGACCTCTTAGGTTTAGTAAATAAATGTGGTAACGCCTATTTTCGACTTTGCATTGCATCCTACTACTAGCTATAAAATTGTTCTGTTTAATTGGTCACATTTTCTATTGATATTTGCAGATTTCTACCGTGTCAACTGTGTGCAGCGTCTGGAGTCAGTGATGCAGCCTATGACAGTGTGTTGTTGGTGGTTTCTGACGTTTCTACTGTAGCCTCACATGCACTCACTAAAACAATCGCTCCCTCGCTCCAAGCTTACTTGAAGGTCAGTCGTCTTTTCTCTGCTAAAACTCTGTACGTGTTTTCGAGGGAATAGACTTCAAACTAATAATCGCTCAATGAATTTTACTGTGAAACAAATCTTAGAAATTAAGAGTCAGTGTCTGATTCGATCGAGTCTTGGTATTCAGACCCAAAATTGAAAGTTTGGCGTAGAGGGCTGTAAGTTGGCACACTAATACTACTTGATGAATTATTTAACTGCTGCTGAGGAATTCCTAATTCGACGCTCCACGCTCGAGATATAAGCCCGCGAAAATCGGCTTGCTTAACTATGGGACGAAAACTTCCAACTTGAATTTCTTTCTTACTGACAAGGGTTGGGACTTAAAAATTGGGGCTTTTAGGTAACTTTTCGAGTAGATTAAGAATCTTTAGTCCAAAATTGTTTTCGTTGAAAAAAATTTTTTTCGCCCCCCTTTGGAGCCCCCCAGCTCGACTGGAACCCCCCCTAGATGCACTTTTTTATTTTAGAATTTCGTAGCGCTATTCAGGACCTACATTTTGGTGTAAAATATTCAAGATTTGAGAGGTAGGTTTTTGAGAAAATTCACTTTGAATGTCCAAAACCTGGAAAAATTGCCAACTTTCAGTGTGCTCAAAATGTCGTAAACGATTCCTCGCCTTTAAATCGTAACTGAGACCTAAAAATTGGGGTTTTTAGCTAACTTTTCGAGTAGATTAAGAATTTTAAGTCCAAAATTGTTTTCCATAAAAAAATTTTTTTTCGCCCTCCTTTGGAGCCCCCTAGCTCGACTGGAACCGCCTCTATGCATATTTTTTTTTACTTTGGAATTTCGTAGCGCTATTCAAGAGCTACATTTTGATATAAAATATTCAAGATTTGAGAGGTAGGTTTTCGAGAAAATCGACTTTGAATGTACAAAAACCTGCTTTTTTGTCCCTATTGTCTGGCGATTTTGTTCATTCAAAGTCAATTTTCTCGAAACCCTACCTCTCAAATCTTGAATATTTCATACCAAAATGTAGCTCTTGAATAGCGCTACGAAATTCTAAAATAAAAAAATACGTCTAGGGGGTTCCAGTCGAGCTGGGGGGCTCCAAAGGGGGGCGAAAAAAATGTTTTTCATCGAAAACAATTTTGGGCTGAAAATTTTTAATCTACTCGAAAAGTTAGCTAAAAGCCCCAATTTTTAGGTCTCAGTTACGATTTAACTGATTGGAATCGTTTGCGACATTTAAGAGCACAGTGAAGGTTTGCGATTATTCCAGGTTTTGGACATTCAAAGTGACTTTTCTCAAAAACCTACCTCTCAAATCTTGAATATTTTGCACCTAAATGTAGGTCCTGAATAGCGCTACGAAATTCTAAAATAAAAAAGTGCATCTAGGGGGGGGGGGTTCCAGTCGGGCTGGGGGCTCCAAAGGGGGGCGAAAAAAATTTTTTTCATCGAAAACAATTTTGGACTAAAGATTCTTAATCTACTCGAAAAGTTGCCTAAAAGCCCCAATTTTTAAGTCCCAACCCTTGTCAGTAAGAAAGAAATTCAAGTTGGAAATTTTCGTCCCATAGTCAAGCAAGCCGATTTTCGCGGGCTTATATCTCAAGCGTGGAGCTTCGAATTGGGAATTCCTCAGCAGCAGTTGAATAACTCATCAAATAGTATTAGTGTGCCAACTTACAGCCCTCTACACCAAACTTTCAATTTTGGGACTGAATAGGGCAAAGGGTCAAGACTCGATCGATTCAGACACTGACTCTTAAATGGTATCGAATCAACGAACCGAGAAATCGCTTTCTGTATGAACGGACGGTTTGAAAAAAGGCTAGATTTTTACTATTTAGGTGTTCTGCGTTGTAGGTAGACCCGGGCGTAAAGAATGGCGGTACGGCAGTAGTGCAGGTGCCTTCTGACGTCATTCCTTCGGGTCGTTTGGTTGTCAGTCACACAAAGTCAACCCACACTGACTTTGATGATGTGCGACGCTTTTTCGAAGCTGCAAAGGATGGAATGATACGGTATTTCTATTCTTTGTAGGCAGTTTTATGTATTTAGTAGCATACATGTACTAAGGGGGTTTGGGGGCTTACCCCCTAGCTGAAAATGCCAAACCCCCTTACCCCCCAAGACAGGTTAAGGGACCCACGACCCAAAAGTACAAGTACTAGTAGTGGCTCCGGTACTAACAAACTGGCTCAGAAATTACTAGTTTTAGCCTAAAATTCGCTTGAAAAGCCTTTGGAAACTGAAATTGGCGTTTCCATTGCTGATATTTAAGAGGAATCGGTGTTTTTGGAAGCCCTTTTTGTCATTTTTTTTACTTGTTTTAGCTCTAAAACGCTATTTCGCAGCTTAAAATGATGATTTTTAGTAAAACGTGCTAAAAACGCATTTCCAGGCGTTTTGGAGCTTTTTGAAATTTGGAACCCCCTCTGGGCGAAATCCCATCGACCCGCACCGGAGGAAAGCCCCCTCCCCCAGGTCGGCCCGGAGCTGTTACATGTATGTATGGCCGGGAACTACCAACTTGCTCACAACCGATTTGCGCACATGGATCGCGGCCACACCAACTTGCGCACAATTTTTTTTTTGCTGCAGCACAATTACAACAACAGTAATTACATAGCAGTAACATTATTTAGCACAATTTACACAACAATTTAAAACAATTATCATAGCACAATAAACATTACATTTTTATAGCTGGTTGCGCTTTGGCTGTGCGTATAAAGTAATGGCCTTTTCCTGTTAGAAAAGCCATGCGCTAGACAAACCCATTTGGCCGTTCGGCCAGTCTGCGAATTTTGCCATCTTATTGCCTGCGCCTTACATTGTTTTGTTCTGATAGGATGCGTTCCAGGAAAAAGTAAATATCTGGATTCGCCAGTTTGTTGAACAACCTGGCCATCTTAGACTTCCAGCTCCACATCATTGTTGGTGCGGCGGACCTCATTTACGCCCAAATGACGTGACGGTTTGGATGAGATAATCTATGAGGGCCCCACTTGCTCTTTGGCAGTCAAGATTGTTTGAGTACTTTTTGAGAGACAGATCAGATGGTCGCGGGTGCACGCTGCTCGCGCAATCAAATACGAAGCATCGATGGAAAATTCGCTGACTGGCGAGCGTTACCAAATCAGTAGCGGCGCGCTTTTTAAAGGAACGCTAGAGGCCGCGTAAAAAAGTGGCGCGTCCCGGCCGGGGGTCTGAGCCAAAATTTTGGGGGAGGGGGGTGGGCACTAAAAAACGCTCAAAAATCGAAAAAATCGCAATTTTTGGGCTAAAAATTGCCAAAAATCGCTAATTTGGGCTGAAATACAGCTAAAAAGTGCTGTTTTGCAGGCGATTTTGGCAATTTTTGTGTGTGAAATTGTAAAAAATTGCAAAAATTTGCTCGAAAATTTACATGCCAGAAAAATCGGAGGGGGGGTCGGTGCAATCGTCTCGGGGGGGGGGGGGGGGGGGTCTGGCCTATTTCGGGTGGGGAGCAGACCCCCCCAGACCCCCCCTGTTACATGTATGAGCTATAAGATGTCATGTTTATTGTGCTATGATAATTGTTTTAAATTGTTGTGTAAATTGTGTTACATAATGTAATTGTTATGTAATTACTGTTGTTGTCTGTTCGATATTCGTCAGCTGTGACTATATTGTGCTGCAATAAAAAATGTGTGCAAATCGGTTGTGCGCAAGTTGGATAGTCCTGTATGGCCATCATACATGTAACAGGTCATCGGCCGAAGGGGAGGGGGTTGGGGGTCTGGCCTACATAAGTCGGGTGGGGTGCAGATCCCCTGTTACATGTACTGTATGTACGTCGTTGTAAAGTGTAAAAGCTGTTTAGAGTTTTGTCGACAGGGAGTGTGCAACCGTTACTGGTGACCATTCCAAACCAACGCTTTCCAATGACAGAGACTGTCTCAGCTATGGGCGCTCTCTATGCCTTGCACGTGCCTTTACAAGTGAGCGAGTTGACCGGCAAGAAACACAAAGCCACCAAATTGGGGCTGCTCACTCTAAATCAGCAGCTCATTACTCAGATTAGAGGAATAGAGGCTGGCAGGTGAGCTTACTGCAGTTAGTTAATTATGCTACCGACACCATATGGTACAGTACCTTGGCGTTGGTACCGCTACCGGCGATATGCTACCACTCTGTTCAGATTTCGTACCATGGTAGTGGTGTGGTGCCCCGACGCAACGCTCTTCCTACTCCCTTCGGCGGATGACTTGTTACATGTATGGTTGCAATTTATTAGCCAAGCTTAATTTAGAAAGGCCACAAAAGAAAGAATTCAGCCTCTTGAGCAAAAGATGTTTCAAATTTGGCTCTTAGTTGAAAATTCTACCAGAAGTCTAATCAACATCCAAATAGTGTGAAACCGTATGTGGTACCGACATCCATGGCCATGGCCATATTATATGTATAATATTGTATGGCTGTGGCAATATTACGTGGTGGTACCTTATCTGGTAGCGGTACGATAATATGGTGACGGTAGCATATGATGGCCAGTGCCATAACCGGCGTAAGTGGCAGAGTATAGAAAGCAATGTGTTTGTGTTTGAGGAACGTCTTCCGAGACGTAGGTGGTTCCGACCCTGAGCGCATGACCCCTCCGGCCACTGGCGATTATATCTTAGCCGCTTTCGGTGCCGACTCAGCTGTCAAGGTTGAGGTGAGTCTCTCTCCTTATTATTACCATACATGTACTAGGGGTTTAGGGTTACCCCCTAGCTGGAAAGGCCAAACCCCCCTCACCCCCCGACCCAAAAATACAAGTACTAGTAGTGGCTCCAGTACTAACAAACTGGCTCAGAAATCACTAATTTTTAGTCTAAAATTGGCTTGAAAAGCCTTTGGAAACCGAATTTGGCGTTTCCACTGCTGATATTTAAGTGAAACGGTGTTTTTGGAAGCCGTTTTTGTCATTTTTTGCTTGTTTTTAGCTGGAAAACGCTATTTGGCAGCTTCAAATTACGATTTTAGCGTCCTTACTTAAAAAAACGGTGCTAAAAACGCATTTCCAGGCGTTTTAGAGCTTTCTGAAACTTGGGACCCCCCTTCTGGGGGAAACCCCCCTCGACCCGGAGCTGTTACATGTATGATTATTACTACAATAATCTATATTCTTTTTGGAACAATCCTTCTTGTAATCTTTCAGTTTGGCTATTTGTAGGCTAGCTACTACTTGTACAGTGACGCAAGTAACAACATATGGTACCACTTGTATGGTATTAATACCATATGGTACTCCTTCGATCGAGGCCTCAGGTGGTACCATATATGGTACCCTATCAATCAAATTATAAGGGGCACCATATAGTACCTACCAATACCATATACGCGGTACCGTATATGGTAGTAGCACTTGAAGGTGTACCGGTATGGTACCGTTTCCATGTATGTGTACTGGTATGATATGTTGTTATTTCCCTGACTGTTGTAACTTGGTAGGTTTTATTTGGCAGCAACTACTGTGTATTTATAGCCAAATAAGTATTATAGTTTCTAATAATTTAGGTGCTAGCCGATCAAAATCAGATCGCCAAAGAGTTTCCTTTAATGGCAGCGGTTAACCGCGCCGCCAATGCGGTCAAACGGCACCAGGCCAGACTGATCTCACTCGAATACACTCCCGACGGTCCTGTACAGGAGACTCTGATGCTTGTGGGAAAGGTTGGTTCAGTCAGCTTACTCTTCGCTCAACTAACTATAGTGCTAATTACACCAGAAAATTCAATGCCCAATACGATACTTACCTAACTCGGGGGCGAAAATTGTATTTTTCAGTGAACTGTTACTTTGTTTATGACTAGAAATTAGATTTTCTATTTTAAGGAACAGAGAAAGAAAACTAACTATTGATGTCTTACTTAGCAAAGAAGTTATCGAATAAATTCTGCTAAGTTTTAGTTTATTGACTTGAAGGTCTGCTCAGCCTAATCGTGCGGCTAACTTTGAACATTCTCAACGTCCCACAGTCAGGCACTTAACGCCGTTTATGGTACCGACACCATGTAAGGTGCCGGTACCATATGGTACCACCACAGTCGCCGAACGCCGAACCACTACCCTAGGTACGTGTACCATATTATGGTGTCGGTACCATAAACGGCGTTAAGTGCCTGACTGTCCCACTCAACATCAGTAGCCAATACTAGTTGCCACTCTTATAGGTTGTACAAATCCCTCCTAAATAAGGCCAATGATTATAGCCTCTATTTTAGGGTGTGACAATAGACACGGGAGGTGTGGACGTTAAAACAGGCGGTGCTATGGTTGGAATGTCGAGGGACAAATGCGGCGCTGCCGCCGTGGCAGGTTTCTTTAAGGTAAAACAACTCCCTCACATACCATCCGATGTGCGGGGGGACCTTACGGCCTACGATCAGACTCGTCGTTCATTTCGCAAGTTCCTTATCTCGGACGTTGCCCGTCTTTTCACGTCCCGTCTGTCATGCTGTTGGGGCCGGTCAGTAAGAGAGCGCCTGGCATGTTGACGTCATCATGCTGTCAACTGCCGACGGCCGCCGGTGCCCCGCATGTCAGAGGGCTCCCGGTATAGTTGGTCCCTTAGACAGCTCATGACGTCATCGATCTTCTCCTCCAACGCCAGTCAGAGAGACTAAGTCATAGAGGAGTCGGTTCCTTTTATGGCTTACCTCTCTGACTATGGCTATGATGTTCCATCGATGGCTATTGAACGCCTACTTAGCCATACATGGCTACTTAGCCCTCTATGGCTGCTTAGCCCTCTATGGCTACTTAGCCCTCTATGGCTACTTAGCCTTCTATGGCTACCACTCTTCCACAGCATAGCCAACTATGGCTACGTAGCCATCTATGGCTAGACTCGAGGAGGCCCCACCTTTTTTAACCATCTATGGCTACGTAGCCATAGTTGGCTAAGCTGTTGAAGAGTGGTAGGTAGCCATAGAGGGCTAAGTAGCCACGTATGGCCAAGTAGGCGTTCAATCGCCATGAATGGGACATCATAGCCATAGTCGGAGAGGTAAGCTATACAAGGAGCGGATCCGTCTATGGCTTAGTCTCTCTGACTGAACGCGGCGTGCTTTGGTGCTTAGCAAAATCCAGTCGGTTCCCAATTTACCTACTCGCTGTGACCAGCTTTCGGTGGTCTGGGTGGAGCTTTGCGCCGACCACCAACGCTCTGCGGCGAGAAATTTGCCGCGCCGAGAGGATCAGCTCACGAGCACGCACAGTGGCTTTGCGACCTAAACCACTACCCAACTGTGCCGTCCCGTCAGATACGTTAATCAGGCACTTGTAGTAATCATACATGTAACCGGTCATCGCCGAAGCGGAGGGGGTTGGGGTGTGAACCCAAATTTTGGGAGGGGCTTGGGCACTAAAAACGCTCAAAAATCGAAAAAATCGTAAATTTTTGGCTAAAAATCTTCAAAAGTCGCAAATTTGGGCTGAAATACAGCTAAAAAGTGCTGTTTTGCAGGCGATTTTGGCAATTTTTATGCCTGAAATTGTAAAAAAAATATCGCAAGAATTTGCTCAAAAATTACTTGCCAGAAAAATCGGATTGGGGGTCGGGAAAATCGTCTCGGGGGAAGGGTCTAGCCTAAGTCGGGTGGGGGCAGACCCCAGACCCCATGTTGCATGTATGCTTGTAATTTCGGTAGGGGTCCATAAACTGTCTGAGGTTTCTTCTTTCTGTCTAGGCTAACCGCTAGTACAAGTAAGTGAATAAGTGGTTACAATGTATGCTGAAGCGTAAGAGTGCAGAATCTAATTTTATCAGGTGTTGGACGTGCTGCGTCCCAAGGGAATCAGAGTGAGCGGCTATATGTGTATGGTGCGCAACAGTATAGGGGAGGAGGCGTACACCTGTGACGAGATTCTGGTGGGCAGAAGTGGCAGGCGCATTCGCGTGGTCAACACAGACGCTGAGGGCAGAATGACTATGATGGACCCTCTCTGCAAAATGAAAGAACGGGTACCTCCTCTTCTCTCTTCTTTTGTCTATCTATTTACGGCTATTACAGTCAGGCACTTAACGCCGTTTATGGTACCGACACCATATATGGTACCGGTACCATAAACGGCGTTAAGTACCTGACTGTATAATGGTTTTTTTCGCCCCAATACCCAATACTAATTATGTAGGACCTATAAAAATCGAAAAAATCGCTGTCGAACTAAAAAACTGACCTGAAAAAATCGATAAGATTTACCGACGATTAGGTAGGTATAGAAAGCCGTTTTTGCGTTAATAAACTAAGGTTAAGAATGTCTTATACTGTCCGCTTTTCTAAGTAGAACACTAGTAATTAGTGCATTTCTCTGTTTTTACCGAAGATAAACGTTTGTGATTCAATTGAAATTTGTAGAAGTAGTGATACAGAATGTACAATGTATTAGTACTGTACCCAGACATGGGCAAAGGGGGGGCTGAGGGGGGGTTGACCCCCCCTCAGGCTCTGACCTACCCCCCCCCCCCTCAGCCGGCCGCTACCCCCCTCAGGAATTTTTTGGAAGATTTTTGTATAGAAAATTATGATAAATATATGCCTGGATTAGGTGTAAATGAGCTCAGAATAGCTTATTTTAACGTATTTTGATGAAAAATAAGCCAAAAAACCTTGATTTTAGCCAAAAATCGGACTTTTTGGCTTACCACCCCCTCAGCCCCCCCAGTTCCACTGTCCCTTTCAGTGCTCAGGACACCCCTGTACCTCTCAGAGCCCATAAATGGGGTAACCCTGCTCTATTAACCTGCCCTGCCTTCAGTTGTGGTGATCAGGCCGGCAGAATGGCTGAGAGAAAAGCCACATCAGTGATCTAATCGCTGAGTCGATAGCGCAGCTCGGCAGCCCAGCATCAAAGGTGGTATCACTTGCAGCTGAGAATATGCAGAAATGAAGCATCAATAAGAGAAAATTAGGTGGGGGTAAAGGGCTCACACTCAGGAAGTGATAAAGCAAGTGTGGCTTCAAGATCTTCAGCACTCTCTCTACACCATATATCAATAACGCGAATGTTGAAAGGGTCTTGAGCGACCCTTTCGAGGTTGCTGGGACAGTTATTATGCACACCACATACCCCGGAGGGTAAGTCCCCAGTGGTTTTGATTAGATCCTGTCCTGAGCTATGAGGAAGATAATAAGACAGAGTGAAGATTTTTGGAAGAAAGGGTGATTATGAATGTTTAGACGAAAGAATATACGTGGGCGTTTAGTAAAGCAGCGGTGGCGTGCAGGGCAAACCACGCCGCCTTACTCCCCCTCCGCTGCGGAATCGGGGCAGCAGCGCTCTGACGGGCTCATCAATAAACGCTATATGCAAATTCCTACAGCGGTTTGCATTTTTGATGTTTATGAGAAATTTGATCTTTTCTGTTGTTTTTCTAACAGTTTTAAGTCAGTATGGCCTATTATACATCGCGAAAGTCCATTTTTAACAGAAAAATGACATAAATTAGCTGTTTTTAGCATCAGTTTTTTTCCGTGATATATGTTTAAAATGTGGGCGACCGCCTGCCTCCAAACCTGTAGGCGGAGCCTAAATTTTCAGGCTTTTCCGTCCTCATTGAATGTATGGTTGCATTTAAGGAGACGGGTATAGCGAAGAGTGCGAAGTCTGAAAAATGGCAGTATTGCGGGGTGGCCGCGGAAAGTCTGAAAGTCGAAGCGGCAGTCTTTTTGTTTGGAGGGGCCAAGGTCAGCCATTTGTTTGTTGCTTTTGATGGTTGAGAAAAATTTGCATAGATACATGTACATATGCAGATGAGGACAACACCTATCTGTACGACCTGGCTTTCCAGCAGAACACTCAGGTCGGACCCTACTCCTACAAGATGCTGAGTTTTTGTGCGTTCGAGGCAGGTGTTTTAGCAAGTTTTTTCATAGATTTCTCTGCTTAAACGAGTTGTAAATTTGTAGCGTCACCAACTGCCGCAATCAGAGAATGCCATCTATATGATGCGCTGCGTGTGCAAGGAGAACCACCGTAACAACGCCACTAGTATGGGCCAGTTCCTCTACAAACTCAAATACAGCTGACTGTTCTGTCCCTTTTACTGCTGCTTTGCATGGTTAGTGCAGAGATTTTCTTTCACACTTCTGCTGTTTATGAGTAGGCAACCTGGGTAAATTATATCGTTGGCTAGCTAAATTAGCTCAGAAAGCATATGTCGTAGCCATAGTAAACTAAGTCT
>JASANB010001492.1:0-19354 GCA_030248155.1 Sabatieria punctata
GTACTCAGTAAACAATTCAGTAAACTTGGTAAAACCTTCAAAATTCAGAAATATACAATTTATCTGAAAATGTTTACCTGATATAGCTTTTAGCTACTACAATCATTTTCCAGTGCTGATTGATGAGTTTAAGATAATGTAGCTCGACTATTCAGAATTTTTATCATGTTTTGTTAGTCAAGTTTATTTCACATTATTTATTGTGCTACTTGGCATGCATGAAAAGCCTTAAAATATGCACACTATACATAGTGACTAGAGGATGTGGCTTTAGATGAAAAGGTTGGCCAAATTGGTAGGTGAAGATTTGTTCTAATTTTCGCCATTTCCTCACAGTTCATCAGACTGATGCAAAAAACGTCAATCAAAATATTGCTAATAGTAGTAGATATAGTTTCTACTTCTATAGATAGTCTTCGCGTCGGATATTCTGTTTGCAATTCTGCCGTGCAAAGAAAGATTAGGTTATGCAACAAGCAGTGAAAACTGCAAAAAAATTGGCAAAAATTGTGTGGTCTCGTCGTTAGCAGATCTATTAACGAAAGAAAAACCGTATATTTTCTTGCACAGGTGCGGCGAGCTACCTATTGCAGAAGCTTTTACTCAGTAAACAACTCAGTAAATTACCGAGTACTGAGTTCACCGATTTTTTTTCTAATTGAGTAATTCAAAATTGAAACTCGGTATTCAGTAAGTAAAATTAAGAAAAAATCTTACCGGTAAAAGTACTTACTTTAATTCAAAATAACTAAGTACCGAGTAACTTTTACTCAGTAAATTTACTGGGAACAACACTGGTTCAAAGTTGACAATGTCAAACAGATTACGTAACTGTACTCTCATTTACCTTCCTTCCCTTCTCCCCTCTTTTTCTAATCAATATTTTGTAAGGGGTTTAACCTTGGGGGCTTGCTAAGATTCTAAGTGGGGAGAAAGTTGAAAATTAAAAAAAATTTAAAAAGGGGTATGCTTCCCCTAATCGATATAATCTATATTTTGTAAGGAAGCAATCGATGTAGCCCGCATTTTAGTCTAGGCACATAAACTCCAGGAATGCTTCTGGCTGTAAGCATGTACAACGGGCCCTCCAGAAACGTGGCACTGTTTGTTGGAAAACATGACTATCTTTAACTGAGCACGCAATTAATTTCGTCGCAAAATTTGCATCTGCATGCATGCATGAGAGGTTGACACGAAAGGCAATGATTGTCTTTAGACACTTAGCCTATAAACGAAGAGAAATACATAACTGTTTCCTCCAGCATAAAAATGACCTTCTCGAGAAACTGGCAGAAGATTTTTCTTATTTTTTATGCACTCTCTGTCTCTCTTCACACAACAACAGCCGCATCATCAATTCTATCCCATTTCACCCAGAATTACAATAGCGAGCACAGAAAAGATTTGTAAGTTCGTGACTGTTTTGACTAGAAAGCACTGGTTTTTACATAAATCTTTCTTTCAGCCGTGCTCAACAATGTTCTCTGCACAAGTGCTTTCTCAATTGGCTCGACGTTCTACGCTCTCCTAATTACAACCAGTCGGAATGGATCGTACGGCGCACATATTTCTATTCTTATATAAACTATAGCTACGTTTTTGTGTCCTTATGCGGTCAGAACCTGCGGCCTTTACACAAGGAAATTGTTGCAAATAGGTCTTTGGATCTGTTGTACAGTAGAGCACTCTCTCAACAGGCTAAGAGTCTCTATTGCAATCAAGCTTGTGTCTTCTCCTCTTTCTTATCCTATTATTTTCACCATCTCAAGTACGATTTAACAGTAGTTTGGAGTTATCATTGGCACTTGAAAATATCAGCATATTCTCCCTCCTCCCAGCGGATGGCAGTGCTCACGTTTTTTACGATCAGTCGGAGCGTTTGTTTTCTGATACTGTTGCCCTTTCTCTTCTTCCTAAACTTTTTAGTCATCTCCAAAATGCTGTCGACCAACTCCGGGGCAGCCCTTTACTTTCATCTGCTTGAATTAGTAAGTGATTTTGCCTGTAACTTAGTGGTTGTTTTAAGTGGCTTACAACTGCCGCGTATACTGCATCAATATATCTATAACTGTACATACGGACTCAACTTTAAGGGCTCATTTGACCGTTTGCGGGACCTTTTCTTTTTTCTCAACCAAGCTTTTATTCTAAGCCTACTCTGGGACAGAAAAACGGCGCTGTCCAAACCGTTTGCTTATAACGCGCTGAACCATAAGAAAAGAGCTAAAAAGGTCTCTGCGCTTATTTTCATTTCTTCTCTGTCACTATATATGCCCTTTATCCTTCTGTCAGCTATAGAGCTGGGTCTGTCGAGTTATTTTGCAAGTCGGGGTTGGCGTTTTGTGGATGAATTCATAACCCTGATTGAATTAGTTGTCTATCGATCTTTCAATCTTACACTGCTGGCTGCACTACTTCTAGGACAGATTGTTTGTGCTCTTAGATGGCAAAAACTCTGGAAAGAACACATCAAAAGTAGGTCCAACTCAGAAGCTGAAAGGATTTGCAAAGAAAAAGAAAAGCGTCGTCTTTTGATAGGGGTGGTGGGCTTAAACTTCTTCGTTTTCCTGCTAACACTGTATGAGCCGTTTAGGCGACTTCCGTTTATTGACCAAAAAATGAACGCTTTATTCAAGCGCTACCTGCCAAATTCGAATCGGATGGAGGTTGAGTTGTTAGAGAACATTCTACTACCGATTTTGTTCTTTTTTAACGGAGTTGGGTGTCTTTTTTTTCACATTCTATTTTCGAAAGCTTATCGTAAGGCACTGTGGACTATCTTGTGTTCGCGTTTCTGCGTAACTACTGTGCAACCTATTCGAGTTACCTAAAGGTGTATATTGTCAGAGAAAACGTTTTTGTGTACAGTAGTAACTTGTATTCGTTGGTGTTGGGTTCTTCGAAAATAGGATTAATAAGAAAAAGTAAATTCCTTCGAAATACATTGCATGGCTAGCGCTGTTAGCTCTTAATGTTGTGAGCTGAGCGTCATAAGAATCGTAGTCTGAAAGAAAAAGACCACTGTAGCTTCACGTTTGGCTTAAAGATCGGCAATTTACAAATTTGCTGATATACTGTAGGTAGACTCAAAGAAAGTATGAATACAGTTAGAATTGTTTGCTGTCTGTGACAGTTGGTGTTCCGTGTTCAAAACCTATTCATTTTAGCTATACTGTTTCTATAGTTCTGTATGATAAATAGTAAACTGAATGTTTTTGAGGTTGTTTTGGCCACAATCGAACTGAATGTATAAAACAGAACCCGCAAAAGTCGAAACGTTGGTTAGAAACAAAGTCTGTACTGAAATGTCGACATCGGTGTGAGGTTGAGTTGGGGGTTTTTTGGCTCACATTTTCAGGATTAATTGACAATATAACTGGCTAGACACTATAGAAGTTTGGTGTCAAAATTCCAATTCGTTCAGGTTTTATTACCCAAGAACTAAGATTTAAGGTGGTCCACGGAAAATTAATTTCCTTCTTCATAAGATATTATTCTCAAAACTAAAATTGATTATTGAACATTACCAATTTAGTCATGTAGGCGGCAGGAGGGGCAGTGGGATGTTTTCCCATTGCCACCTCGGATCTCTTTTTCTCGTTGTGAAACTTGAGAACTCGCCTTCCAGTCAGCTTCACAAGCAAGCAAGAAAGACAAGCCGAGAAGTAAGCGAAACATGTTGCAACACGGAATCGGCCGAACTGAACTGCTCCAACTGATTTCTGCCACCGTTTATTCACTGGCAATTATAGTTATCGAAAGGTGCGTTATAATAGCATAATTTCGCAACTAGTGCCAAATTTTCCGGAAAATGTAATAAATCATAGCGTAATTGAAGCCAACCAAAGCTTATTTTTGCTAAACCAGGCCAAAATTCAAACGAACAGTAGAAGGTTGCTGGTGACACAGACCGCACGTCTTCTTATAAGCCGTTCGCACTCGGTTGTTTACAATCTAAACCAAAAGCAGACAATTAGAGGAGTATTAAGAGTCAGTGTCTGAATCGATCGAGTCTCAGTATTCAGACCCCAAAATTGAAAGTTGGTACATTAAGAGTGGATGTCTGAGTTAGAGAACCCTCGTATTTACAATTTTTTGGGTCGACCTCTCCGATTTTGCTCAAAATTTGCATGAACAAAGTACTTAGGGGCCGTCCATAAACGACGTCGTTCCAGAGGGGGAGGGGGGTCGGCTGAAATGCGACGATAGACGACGCACCAGGAGGGGGAGGGGGAGCAAAAAACGACGTCGCTTTTTTCGAAATTTTAGGTAACTTTGAATATATTATTTTCGATTTACGTACATCTTGTCAAAGATTTCTACATTCAGAAAAGCTTCCCAGAGTGGCTGAAGGGATCTATTCAATTCATTGTACAGTATGGCAACAAGAAAATATGACAGTACTGCATGTACTGCACTTTTATCGGGGGGCGGGGGGTAAACGGAAAACGACGTCGCCTAGGATGGGAGGGGGCCCCAGAAATGACGCAAGGCGATTTTGGGGGAGGGGGGTCCGAAAAATCGGGATTTTGGAACGACGTCGTTTATGGACGGCCCCTTAGACTCATAATAACTTGCACCAACTTTGAGACCACAACTTCGCCAAATATGCAAATTATGCAAGGTCAAATTTCAAAATGTACCGTAAATCAAGTGCGTATGTACAAAGCATACGTTATACCTGTTAGAATATGCTACAGAAGTCTGGAATCCATATCTGTTGAAAGACATTGATTTGCTAGATACAGAGATGTTTCACTCGTAAATTGCCGAGTTTGAAAGATCATTCATATACTGATAGTTGGTACGTTTGGAGTTAAAATGGTTAGAAGAATGACGGTTAGTACCGGAGTTTTCCACTTATAAGACCTGGTCTTATAACTGGAAAATGCCCAAATTTAGGGTAACTTTTTTGCGCCCTTTTGAAGACCATGGTCTTATAACTGGAAAATGTTATTTCACTGCAAAAAAGGATTTTGGCCAATAGTTGAATTTGTTTTTCACCTAGATGGCTGTTCCAGACATGCCTGACCAGTTTACGCTTGACTTGTAAAACTTTACTTGAAATTGCAAAAAAGAAAGGTTGTGTTGAAGCATACCAGGTACTGTATTGCGTTCAAAACAAAAATCAGAATCATGTTTTATCTATGTTATGTACTTCTGCCTTTGTTTTCTCACGATGGACAGCTTTTGTTCACTTTAAAAACAGTTAATTGTGTGCTAAAATCGGTCAATTAAACTAAGACCATGGTCTTTTAACTGGAAAATGGGTGTCTATGAACCAAGTTTTCTGACCACCTATTAGAAGACCATGGTCTTATAACTGGAAACAAAAACCTATTTAAAGACCATGGTTTTCTAACTATGGTGGTCTTATAAGCGGAAATCTCCGGTACGCGATTTGATTATGGTGTACAAGATCATCCATAGCTTGATGGACATACCATTGTATCATTGCTTGGTGTTGCTTTAGACCTTTCTTTCTTGAATAAACTTCTTTACTTTAAGAACCTTTCATCAAATTTAACTTTTGAAGAAAACATTTTTTTCGACCCCTTTTGAGGGGCATAACTTGGCTGGGACCTCCTTGACCGTTCTTTTTATTTCAGATTTTTGTAGCGCTATGTATTGGCTACATGTTGGTATAAAAGAGTATGGGCTGCGAGACGACGAACACTGAGATATTTGCCTTCAAAGATTGAAAATCCCACTTTTGCATGCTTCATTGTGGTCCCAAAAATTTCAACTCAAATTTCTAGGTTCTTAATTGGACTTGAATCCCAAAAATTGTTATCTAACCAGTACTGTTTTAGACTACCTTAAAAACCTTTCATCAAATTTAACTTTTGAAGAAAAAAATTTTTTCAACCCCCTTTTGAGGAGCATAACTTGGCTGGGACCCCCTAGACCGCTCTTTTTATTTCAGATTTTTGTAGCGCTATGTGTTGGCTGCATGTTGGTATAGAAGAATATGGGCTCCGGGACGGCAAATTTTGGCTTTCATGTCCAATTAACAAGCTTGAAATTTGAGCCAATTTTCAGCTGGCTGTATCTCTGGACTGAAGCGTCGAATTTGAAAATCCTTTGCAGGTCATTGACAAATTGTCAATATGTATCGATGCACCAACTTTCAGCTCACTGAGCCCAGCTTTCAATTTTGGGGTCAGAATAGGGCAAGGGGCCAAAGACTCCATCGGTTCAGAGACTGACTCTTAAGAGTCGGTCTCATTTGAAAGAGCGCTCAATAGACTATCGATTCGTTGGTCGCCGGCCAAAAAGAAACCACTGAGTCGGGTACTCGGAATTGATGTGTGTGCTAAGTTTCGCACAAAGCTCAGCGAGCCTGCAGAAACTATTATTTAAAATCTGAACATTATACTTGAAGAAGAGGCACCAAGAGAAACTCAAGCATTTTCGAAGGGGCTCCACTTCATAGAGACAAAGATGAAAAAGTTAGGTATGTGCAAGAGCGTAGCTGGGAATCGAACCCAGCACCTTTGGATTTCCGGTCCAATGCACTAACCACTATGCTACACGCCGGCCGATGCCAGACAAACACCTTAATTAACTAGACTCTTGACAAGCCAGACAAACAATGGGGAGCAGACCAATAGCCTCACCTCAAGTTGAGAGGATAGCCGAACACTTCGCAATCATGAGCTCACGAATAATTGTTACTGCAGGCTCGCCGTGCTTTGGGCGAATATTAGCACACACTTCCCATTCCGTGTTTGCGGCAAAATCCATAAAAAACATAATAAACTAAAAAGACAAAAGAAAATCGCTGTGTGCTGAACTCGCTGATTTCAAACTCCTACAGTACCCGACTCAGTGGTTTCTTTTTGGCCGGCGATTAACCAATCGATAGTCCATCGTGCGCTCTTTGAAATAAGACCAAAACTAAAAAATCCGTCCGCTCAAACTAAAGCTGGATATAAATTCCCGTTCTTTCAACAACCTGAATTTTACCGGTCTGTTTTGGAGGTTTAGCTTGAGCCGGTTTCGATGTTGGTTTTGCAACCGGTTTGGCTTGGGCAGCAGGAGGAGTAGAAGAAGGAGGCTGTGTAGCTTTCGGAGCGGCGGTTTGGTTTTTGGTTTGTTGAGGGGTGGCTTGAGCAGAAGTGCATAATTTGCACGTCTTTTTGCAGGCATTGCGAACTTTGTCATTAGCAGGTCCCGGATATCTCACCTTATCCGTACAGATTCCCATAGAGAGGTATTTCTCACAAGTGCTCGTTTTCGCCTTGTCTTGGCAATCTGAAATCATAAATTTGCATAAAATAGCGCAGAAAGCGTCTGTTGCTATGGTTCCAGGCCTTGGTTCAGTTACTGTTCCTCCAGTGGGAGTTTGGTTTACCTCCGCCAATCATTTTCCCTTCACACAGTCCTTTCTCGCACTTTCCGTCACAAAGCGAACAGGGTTTGCCGCGCTTGAAAATAGGTCTGTTTGGAACGTTGCCTCTGTAAAATGGTTAGCACTATACAGGGTGATATCACATATCCCGCCAGGTTTCGCAAGCTCAGAACTTTTTTATTTGTGGACCGAATCGGTTGATTTTTTAATATGATTTGGGACACACTTCGCATTTTATTGTTTAAAATTTCAGCTTATTTCATCACGAAATGCCTGAAAACGGGCAATTCTTCTACCGCAAATTAAAATTTCCAACATTGGCGCTAAAATATTTGGCTTGTGCGCGATTAGGCTATTGTTGGAGTGTTGAAAACATTCTTAAACCATAGTGCATTGACGCTTTACTCACTTTTCAACATAAACCGACGTTTTTAGCAGTTCTGATAGCTTTTTTTGGTGAAGGATCGTGCAAAATACGCGCTGCAGTTTGAGTGGACCAAAACACTGAGAATGTTCCGCCTGCAATTTGGGATAGAACGCGAGCCTCGAAGAGATACCAGCACCCGCTGGTGGCATGAATCGCTGATCTAAGAAGTCAGTGTGTGCAACAAAACTCGGAAAAGCGTCCACCAGCGTAGAGGGTGGAATACCACAAGCGGCTGCAGAAAGTAGTTGAAAACAGTGGCGGTCAAGTTGAAGTGCACAGCCAGAGATGTAGTGCGTGGAACTTGTTGAAATTTTAAACAATAAAATGCGAAGTGTGTCCACAATAATATTAAAAATCAGCCGATTCGGTCCACAAATGAAAAAGTTCTGAGCTTGCGAAACCATGTTATGTGCGGGGTATGTGAATCACCCTGTATATTATGTACTGTACGTAGACTCATACATGTAACAGGGGGTCCAGGTTCTGCCCCCAGAATGCCATTTTACAATTTCAGACAGAAAAATTGCCAAAATCGCCTGTAAATCAGCACATTTTTTAGCCCAGATTAGCTATATTTGACGATTTTTCGCCGAAAAATTGCGCGATTTTTGCGCGTTTTTTAGTGCCCAACCTAAAATTAGGGCTCAGACCCCCAACCCACCTCCCCCTTCGGCGGATGAGGTGTTTGTTACATGTACTGTACGTAGATAGACTGATATGTTTTGCGTACTGTTCTTTGTAGCGACAAATTAGCATTTCGTATGGGCTGTATTTTTTGGCGTATTCTCCAGTCGTACAATCTGATTTGTAGCCACACCCGATTCTGTTGGTTCTCCCCCAGACCATCTGAAATTTATCATTGATTAGAGTGCCAAAACTGTGTTCTGATTGGGCAGAGGACTCAGTGTGTTGATTGAGGTGTTTCCTTTGATTGGCACCTAACATCATGATTACTAGCTTTTAGGAAGCTGTTTTTTCTACAATCAACTGAAAGTATATAGTATAGATAAAAGTGTCCCATCGCCTTCTTCGTTGATCGAAGAAACACTGGAAAAAACACACCTCACATCCCTTCTGACAATTGTCAAATGCCATAAAAGCTAACCGCAACGTAGTGTCCAGTAGCGCCACTAAAACTGAGTTTGTCGTAATTGATGCCCGGCACTTTGACCTCGTCAAACCACATCTGCATTGATTTCATCCAACTGCCTATTACGGGGTGGTTGGCAATATTTTCCCCTCTTTGTTTTTTCTTATTGGTAGGATCTAGAAATTGGAGATTAAGCATGGCAAATAGCTAACACCCTGACCTACCATGACCGTCTGGACAGGTGTTCACATACTGTTGGGCACCGGCAGCCAGCTCATCGTCCCAAACCTGAATCACAGTAAAGTTTTTTGGCGCTGACCCTTCCAAATTACCAGCCGTTTTGTTCCCCTGTTTATCTCGGACAGAACACAAGCACACGAACACACAGCAAACATGCAAGGAGCAGAAGAGGCGAACAAGTTTTTTGCTTAGTTTTGTCCAGTTGTCAATGTTGGCTTTTAGCTTTCGCTAAGGCTGGATTTCGAAAGGGTTAGTGTGTCTGAGTTTAAAGCCATTTTATATAGGAGCGGCACGGTTTTCTTCAGGAGGGCGGCCAAATCTGACTCCCACTTTTTATTGGCTCATCTGAAAGCCCCATACCAGGAATGTTTAAAACCGAAGTATTTCCAGGATTCACCCATTACTGGCGTAGAAAAGTGGGAAAACGCCGGGAGCCCGATTTTTGGACGCTCACAGAAAGCGTCATTTCTCTGAAACCATTAGGCCTAGGGGGGGGGGTCAAAATTTTAAACACTGCAGCCCCTTACGCTTCTCCACAATGTAGAATCGGCGCTCCAAAGTGGAGGTGCTAAAATCAGTTTTTTCGGTTACTGTCCGATCCGATCCGATCCGATGTGCGGGGGACCTGACGGCCCTACGCTCAGACCTATGCGGTCCATTGCGCGACCCCTGTGGTTCGTCATCTCGGACGTTTCCCTTCTATCACTGCCAGCCACTCTAGCCATGCTGTTGGGCGCCAGGTACTAAGAGAGTGCCTGGCGCGTAGACGTCATGATGGCGATGTCGGCTCCCAACGTCCGCCTGGTCCGGCCCTGGTGTGAGAGAGGCCCCCAGGCCTAGTCGGTTTCCATGGACACCTCCTGACGTCATTGAGCTTCTCCTCCAACGTGGCATGCGTTTTTTGTAGCAGCTTCGGTGCAATGGCAGATCAAGTCAGTTCCCATTTACCTACTTGCCGGCCAGTAACCAGCTTTCGGTGGCCTGGATAGAGCTCTGTGCCGACGACCAACTCTTTCCGGCAAGACACTTGCCGCGCCGAGAGGATGAGCGCACTTAGTCGCGCACAGTGGCTTTGCGGCCTAAACCACTACACCAACTGTGCCGGCTCGGATACTGTCGCTACAAGGTGTGGAAGTATTTAATTTCCTTTTGCATACTATTTGGACTATTTATCGCACACAAATGTTTTTCGGCAAAAGTGGCATATTGTCAAAAAATGAAATTTTCTTTTTTTGCCAAAAATACCAGTTCGTACCGGTTTTATATAAAATGGCTCTTAATAATACCAATTTAGCCATATAAGCGGCGCTAGGAACTCCGGCTTGCTCTCCCAACGCTACTCTAGAGCGCATATCGTTGTGATATTTCAGAGCATCCGTTTTCCAGTCTGCCTGTGCGGCGGAGAAAAGACAACACGTTAAAAACCAAACGATCATAGTGTTCAGCCGCAGCAACCGTTGTCAAAAGTGAATTCTAAGCCAACGAGCAAACAAATCGGTTAGCCTTCAAAACACGTGCGGGCTATTGTTCACGGTCGGTCATAACCCAGTTTATATTTTTAATCACATTCACCTAACTAAGCACTGACTCGAAACGGTTTGGTATTGTAAATTCAGAAAATATATATAATTTATTGGTGCAATTTTGCCTAATCTCACGTGTACAGTGCATAGACGTACAGTACGTACATGTATGTATTGAAAGATTAATACTAAACATTTGCGTTTATATGGTCATTGTATTGTTTGCCGAGTAACCGTGTGCTTTTTGTTTTTTTGTTATTTTGTCAGAATATTAGAGAATAATAACACAGAGACACAAAACAACCACACAATACAAATATCGTAGGACACTGACACAAAACAATCAAACTTCTTTCAATATGTTATTTTTCAAACAAAATCAAAGAAAACGAGGTCGAAAATTTGTTAATTTGTCAGAATATTAGAGAATAATAACACAGAGACACAAAACAACCACACAATACAAATATCGTAGGACACTGACACAAAACAATCAAACTTCTTTCAATATGTTATTTTTCAAACAAAATCAAAGAAAACGAGGTCGAAAATTTGTTAATTTGTCAGAATATTAGAGAATAATAACACAGAGACACAAAACAACCACACAATACAAATATCGTAGGACACTGACACAAAACAATCAAACTTCTTTCAATATGTTATTTTTCAAACAAAATCAAAGAAAACGAGGTCGAAAATTTGTTAATTTGTCAGAATATTAGAGAATAATAACACAGAGACACAAAACAACCACACAATACAAATATCGTAGGACACTGACACAAAACAATCAAACTTCTTTCAATATGTTATTTTTCAAACAAAATCAAAGAAAACGAGGTCGAAAATTTGTTAATTTGTCAGAATATTAGAGAATAATAACACAGAGACACAAAACAACCACATAATACAAATATCGTAGGACACTGACACAAAACAATCAAACTTCTTTCAATATGTTATTTTTCAAACAAAATCAAAGAAAACGAGGTCGAAAATTTGTTAATTTGTCAGAATATTAGAGAATAATAACACAGAGACACAAAACAACCACATAATACAAATATCGTAGGACACTGACACAAAACAATCAAACTTCTTTCAATATGTTATTTTTCAAACAAAATCAAAGAAAACGAGGTCGAAAATTTGTTAATTTGTCAGAATATTAGAGAATAATAACACAGAGACACAAAACAACCACATAATACAAATATCGTAGGACACTGACACAAAACAATCAAACTTCTTTCAATATGTTATTTTTCAAACAAAATCTAAGAAAACGAGGTCGAAAATTTGTTAATTTGTCAGAATATTAGAGAAAGTTGGTCACTAATAGACAGAAAGCTCAGATACAGTTCAGTGGAGTGGTTGAGATGGTTCAGGGATGAAAGAGGAGTTGGAAGTCCCTTTCCATGTGCATCATGCCGACTCGTGGTTTCAGTTGAGAGGGGTGGTGTCGTTTGAGGCCGGCCAGCAGAGTGCAGTTGTTGGTGTTGCGGTCGAAGTTTGCACTCAGACAACTCAGCTGCTTGCTGCACTCCAGTGAGCACTGACTGAAGTGAGCTGTCTCCAAGTGGTCAATCGGTTCGGTCTCCAGCGTTTCGTCCTTGTACGCCTTGAATCTAGCGGTTCTGGTTGACCCTGAACAGTCTTAGGTAAGCCTAAGAATATCAACCAATTATACCAACGGAATCTATTGGAAGCCAGTTTTCCTGAAAATCAAGGGTCCACCATAGGACGCGACCGTAATTTTCACAAATCTACGGCCCTTGCAAAAGTTGCCGAAAGTTTCGTACTCGGATAGTACAGCCCACATCGCAATTGCCGATTTAGACTCATGCTTGTGCTTTGTTTTAGGATCAGAATTTAATTTAAGCATTGGTCCATGCTCCAGCTTAGCTTTGGACCTATGATTAGGCTCAAGTGAAACAGATCAGCCACCCTACCAAGGGGGGCAAGTGGTCGTTGTCGCGTCACTTAGCCTTTAGTTGCATCACTGCTTGGACCGTAAATTGCCATGCTACCGTATCTACTCAATAAATTCGTGTCGAAAAGCATAAACGTTTCAAACGAACAGGACTTCTGGTAGATTCCCTGGCATAGTTTTGGTCATGAATTACTGGAATTGTTTAAAAGCTGCAGCGCTACAGTAGGAGATTAGCAGGGATGTGAGGTGGGAAAAAAACACCGGAAAAAAACTGTTTTTTTTCGGAAAAAAACCGGTTTTTTTCCTAAGGGTCGGAAAAAAACATAAATCGCGGAAAAAAACTCAAGCTAAAAATAGCTAATTTACGTCATTTTTCGTTTAAAAAATGGAATTTTGCTATGTATAATAGGCCATACTGACTCAAAACTGTTAGAAAAACAACAAAAAAGACCAAATTTGGCATGAAAAAACAAAAATGCAAACTGCTGTAAGAAAATTTGCATATAGCGTTATTTATGGAACCTGTCAGGCACTGTTTCATGCCTGTTTCGTGATTTATATCTATGTAACACGTGTATTTCTGGTCTAACAAGACTGAGGAAGGCGCTAAGCGTTAGGAATCATAAAACCAGCCTAGGATACTCAGAACTTGGGCTGGAGTTTTTTCCGCGATTTAGGAAAAAAACCGGAAAAAAACCGGAAAAAAAACTGGAAAAAAAACAGGCCGAGGTTTTTTTTCGGAAAAATATACAACCCTGGAGATTAGCCTTCCAAGTGGCGATCCAAATTTCAAAAACATCCAAACCTACGGAGATACGTTTTTGAATTTTTGAATGTAGTAATTAATGGATTAAGAAAAGCTGTGTGCACCATTTGTCTACCACACAGGTTTCGCCTGCAGTAGCTTCTGTGTTTGTCAATCAATTTCACTCATATTTTAACAGAACATGCAGAAATTCTCAGAATATTTACACTCAGAGTATTAGTCAAGTCGGTTGCTTCAGCCACTGGTTATGCACTTGCTCAGGGTCACTATGACGGCGGACACGTGGAAGGACATAACTAGTGGTTGAAGTGAGAGACAGCAGGACCAAACCCCACATAGATGAATGTACGTACAGTGCATGTGGGTGTCTGGGGAGGAGCAGAAGAAGAAATGTTCGGGTCCGAAGCAGTCTTCCGAATACCACTTTCCATCTGTCAGATTCATGTAGGCGCAGAAAACGGTGTCCGGGCTTGTGCTCGGGCCATAGTTGGTGTAGCCCTCAATCACCCTATTGTTTGTGGTCCAGCCGTTATTTTTCAATCCCAGCCACACAGTGCCTGTGGGTCCTAACTGAGACTCGCTAAACAGTTCTTAAGTCAGGCACTTAACGCCGTTTATGGTACCGGCACACATACATGTCGCTGGGTTTTCCGTGGGGGGGACCTTTTTTCAAATCCCAAATAGGGTTTTGGGACCAAGTCCAAAGTGGGTTTTGCGACCTTTTTTTGGGGTCCAAAGTGGGTTTTGTCGACCTTTTTTTGGGGTAAAAAGGGTTTTGTCGACCTTTTTTTAGAGATTTTGGGGCAAAAAATGGCTTCAAAACCCTATTTTGGACCGAAAAGCGTTAAAAACCCTGTTTTGCATTAAAAATGCCTTGAAAACCCTGTTCAGGTAGAAGAAAATGCCTTAAAAACCGAATATTGAAACAATGAATGTAATAAAAAGCTGTTTTTCGCTCAAAATACGTATTGAATATGAGTTTCAGCGATAAAATACAGATTGAAATGCGTTATATTGACTAAAAATAGTCCAGAGAACCCTAATTTCAATTCTGAGGCACGCGCAAAACTCTGTTTTGACTTATAGGATTACAAAAAACCCTATTTAGTGATTGAATGCAGTTCTTAAACCTGTTTAGGGTTTCTAATCAACCAAAAAACCCTCTCTAGGCTTTCTAGCCAGTGTTAAAAGCCTGTTTAGAGTTTAAAAGTAACCTGAAAACCGTAATCAGGGTTTAAAAAGTAGCTTAAACCCCTGCTTAGGGTTTCAAAGTAGCCTAAAAACCCTAATTAGCGTTTAAAAGTAGCCTAAAAACCCTAATCAGGGTTTGAAAGTAACCGGAAAACGCTAATCAGGGTTTTGAAAGTAACCTGAAAACGCTAATCAGGGTTTGAAAGTAACCTGAAAAACTAATCAGGGTTTGAAAGTAACCTGAAAACCTGCTTAGCGTTTCAAATAGCCTAAAAACCCTAATTAATGTTTAAAAGTAACCTAAAACGCCTAATCAGGGTTTAAAAGTAGCCTAAAAAACCTAATCAGGGTTTGAAAGTAACCTGAAAACCCTGTTTAGGGTTTCAAAGTAGCCCTAAAAAGCCTAATCAGGGTTTCAAAAGTAGCCAAAAACCCTAATCAGGGTTTAAAAGTAACCTAAAGCCCCTAATCAGGGTTTAAAAAGTAGCCTAGAAACCCTAATCAGGGTTTGAAAGTAACCTGAAAACCCTGTTTAGGGTTTCAAAGTAGCCTAAATCCCTAATCAGGGTTTAAAAGTAACCTAAAACCCCTAATCAGGGTTTAAAAGTAACCTAAAACCCTAATCAGGGTTTAAAAGTAACCCTAAAAACCCTATTTCGGATTTCTAAGCCTTACAAAACCCTGTTTTGGGTTGTAGGGTAGGCGAAAACCCAATTTTGTGCTGCAGAATGTATTGTCTGGGCTAAAATTTCCTTTACTTTGGAATCCAAAAATGGGTCTTCAGGTCCCCCCAAAATCCGCTGGGGGGACTTTTGCCGAAAATCGGGCTTGGGGGGCCGGCCCCCCTTTGCACCCCCAACGACATGTATGCCAGCACCCATGTAATCTGTCGGTACTTTGTCGGCGCTGCCGCTTTAGGTCCGACTTGAAGCCATGACAAATCGTAGGCCGCCCGGCACAGGCTCTGCTACACGCACGCACTGACTGAGAGATAAGGCAGCAACTGGACCATGCTACATAGGTAACGTAACTGGCAGCATAATTTACATGCAGCTGGGCGGCGGGCTACCTACTGAAGCGAGTGAGAAGTTTTACTAACAAAACAACAATGATCCAAGGTTAGAGACTAGTGGGTGTTATATACAAATCTCTTTCATCACTCCCCTTCAGACGAGTGTCGACTGGGCCGCCGCTGTGCCTGACAATCGCCTGGAAACAAACTGCCTGGCGTCGGCTGATTCTGCACCTCCGAACACCCTCTCTACGTTGACGCCATGATGACTTCGTCTCTCGCAGGCGACGTTCCCTCCTTGCCGCGTCTTGGCCTCGATCTGGTGTCTTGTCATTGGTGACACACACTTCCATCTCTCAATCAACGAACGCAAACACATGAACACACTTCTCCTTCCTCTTCTTCTCTTTCTTCTTTTCTGTTGCCTTCATTGGGGGGGGGGGGGGGGGGGGGGGGGGGGGGGGGGGGGGGGGGGGGGGGGGGGGGGGGGGGGGGGGGGGGGGGGGGGGGGGGGGGGGGGGGGGGGTTTCTTCTCTTTTGTCTCTTGATCTTCCTCTTCTTTCCCATCATTCTCCCTCTCCCTCTCATCATCCTCCGCCTCCTCCTTATCATCTTTCCTCTGTCACCATTACTTGAAGTCGCATCATCTGGCTGCACGTCTTTCTGAACGGCTGTCTTCTCTGCTGGTGAACATGAATGAAAATCGGGTGGTGTCGACATTGTCATCGGAGACTTGCAAGGGGTGAGAAAGGGATCTGACGAGCTCAAGAAAAAGGTCCTCATCATGCCGGCGCCGTTCCTCAGCTTCACGTCATCGTTGGTCGGCAGCACATCTTTGCTGGTCAGCTCGGTCTCAGAGAAACTCGAAGAACTCTTGACGTTGATCCTGGAGACATTGCAGTAGAGCAGAGACGGGGGTTTGGAATGACATGCTAGCGAAGTCAAGTGAGCGTTGAGCAGGGAAACGAGTAGCAAAGTGAGCGTCAAATGGCAGAACAGGAACGGTTTAAATGGTCGAAGGGTAAGACTTGTAGAGGAGTAGTAGTTGATGTGGACATAAATATGGTAGTGGGAGTAGACAGTAGAAATGGTCGGATAGGTTGTAGTAGTGGTAGTAGTAGAGGTCGAGGTAGTGGTCATCGTGGTAGACTTGGTCAGCGGTAGGCGGTAGGCTTGGTTGGCTGTAGAGAAGGTAGGCGGAAGATGGTAGACTTGGTTGGCTTGAAGGGACGTAGATGGTGGGCTTGGTAGGATTGGTGGTTGGGGTAGTAGTAGAAGTGGTAGTAGTAGCACGGCAGTAGTGGCAGTGGTAGTAGTAGAAGAAGGGACACAAACACAACACAACAAAACAATGCAGGTACCGGATCTATAAGGCACCAATGAAGCGAGTGAGAAGTTTACTAACAAAACAACAATGACCCAAGGTTAGAGACCAGTGGGTGTAATATGCAAATCTCTCTCACTACGTACAGTGTATCACATCCTACACTCTATGCCCAAATGTTAGGAGCTGCGGCTGAGTGTCCAGCTATGGACATACCAACCACTCTTTCCTCTTTTGGAGTGAAGATGTAGCTGATCTTCTGGTCTTCTTGGCGCATGGTGAGCTTCGATGGCTGTACTTAGCGTTTGGACGCATTGACGCTTGCCGCTTCCCATCTGCTCCAACCTGCGGCTTATTGGCATGGACACCGAAGAGATACGAGTCCATCAGGATCAGCGTTTCGGTGGCTTCCTTCCTAGCTTGAGGGATGCGCCAGAGAGATTTGACCATGTCTGCGATCTGGGGCGGCTTTCACAAAACTTTAGATGCCGTCTAAAGGGCCTTCAGACAGGGTCGCCGCCCCTTTAAATTCTAATGTGGCTTTCACGAAGGGACACTCAAATTCTAAAGTGGCTTTCACGAAGAGTCAGGCCTTCAGATTTCTAAAGTCTAAAGGTCCAATTCTAAAGTACCTCAATAGGTACTTTCGACCAAACTTTAGACTCTATTTTGGCTGATTTCTGTCTTGGAATGGCACTTTTCCATGTCTTTGATGTCAGACAAGTCATGTGAAAGACCAGAAACTTTCATCCCCATGTTGACACTCTTCACTGCTACGATAGCGAAACGTTCAGGGAACAATTTCTGTTCTCAAAGGAAATGTTTCGTTATATTATGGCCTTGTTGGCAATGATCTAAATCGAAGGACCCAAAGAAGCAAAGCCATCTCCCCTGGAGTTGGCTTTTGGCTTAAGTTGCTTCTTCGATTTTATTCCGGTCAGGAATTCTTTAACATTATTGGGGATATCTTGGGCATCTCAGAGCTGTCAATGAACTGCATTGTCACCAATGTTTCCTTGTGTCTGTCAAAGCATTTAGATGTGAATTTGTGTACTTGCCACAAGGAGATGAACAGAATGAAATAACTAAAGGATTTTTTCAAGCAGCGTTGTTTCTGGGTGTTGTGGGTGCGACCGATCGACGGCACTTGCATCAAAATTCAACCACCATCTGGAGATCAGAAACCGAACTTCGTAAATAGAAAAACGGCTAAAACTCCATAAACGTGCAGACAATATGTGACAGTAACAGCAAATACCAGAATGTGAATGTTAGCTGATTCGCTAGAGTCAATTCACGATTATTGATTTCTTGAAAGCAGCAAAATCGGGATGGCGTTTCCTCAGCATAAGCTTCGCGGGATTTTCATGCTTCTGCCATGCGCAAAGGAGCTTTGAACGCGCTGACAATTACTACATTGTACTTCCCATAGCAATGGAAGCCAAGGCTACTGGGGATGCCGATGGCTCCAGTTAGTTGTCCCTCCCAAGCAGCTGAGCAGACCGTGTCATTTCAGAGCCAATTTGAGCAGAGGATGCCACTTTTGGGTAAAAACGTGATAAGAAACTACTAAAAACAGGCGCAAAAACAGCTCGAGTCAGACCTTCAAAAATCTAACACACCCTGACTGACTAAAGGGCCCTTTAGATTCTACATGAAAGTCACTTAGAGTTGCCTCTTCACAATTTAAAGGGGCCTCAGAGAGTGACCCTTTAGATTCTGAAGGGCCGTTTGAAGGGCCTTCAAATGTAAAGTTTTGTGAAAGCGGGCCCTGTGGCCATCGACCTTTGACTTTGCAACACTACTGAATGGTGGCCTGACCTTCAGCTTGCCTCGCATTTCCAGGCAGTAGGTGCTGCAGCTCTTAGACTCTGTGTCTACTGTACCTCGCTTGGGTGGTTCATCAGCACTTCCACCTCTGGCAGGGGATGCCAAGAAATCCATCGTACCCAGGATGCTGTGGCAACTGGCATTCGACTGGGTGGCGCTCCCTTTCAGTCAAATCGATGCTGGGCAATGGCCCATCTCAGGAACCGGCCAAGCCTGGTTTGACAGGCAGTAGAAAGCCGGTGTTGCATAAACTGGTGCCAGCTGAGAGGAGAGAGTTCTGCCATCGGTTCTTCCATCTACGCTCCATAACTGGTCTTTGCATTCACTTCTCGGCACGTTGCAGGCTCGTTTGAAGTGTTCCTTCTCCTGGCTAGCACAGGTGTAGCTGGCAGTGTTGCAGATGGAGGCTCGAGCTCCTTGTCCTGACATTGGCAATCACTCGAACTTGTCTGGCTTAGCGCAGCGAGAATGGCAACAACTTTCTCGGCTCTGTCTTTGGTGCTCACAAGTTGTCTGAATGTTGACACATCCACCATCAGCATCAACGATGTGCGGCACTGCGTTGGTTGAGTGGTAGCGTTTGTCATGTGAGTGCGTACATATCGTAGTTGTGCTAGCACGTTTCAGGTGTGATTGGGTATTTGCATGCAGTGGTGATCTA
>JASANB010001493.1:0-18294 GCA_030248155.1 Sabatieria punctata
GACAGATCGGACTAGATTAGGGATTAGTGGTATAGATCCGGAACAATCTAGACAGATTGCTAGCCCTCATAACAAGAAAGATGGCAATTCGTACATAAGGCCCACACATAAATTTTTGAATGGGCATAAATCAGGAATCGTAGGTCCTAGATCAACTCTGATGTAATTTTCGGACTCAGCGGTCAAAACTACATCCAGTCAGTTGCACCCCGGCCATATAGCTGCTGTAAAAGTGAGGCAACCTGATAGCGGTGGAACAAGACTGATGACCATGTGTATAAAGAAACTGTGAATGGGCATAACTCAGGAACGGTAGGTCGTAGATCAATTCTGATGTCATTTTTGGACTCAGCGGTCCAAACTGCATCTAATAGCTTGGCGCTGAGCATGTTAGTCGCTTTCAATATAATGTAACAGCAGTTGGCAAATTTAATGAGGCTCACATTTGGACGCGAATAACTCGTGCACTAGACCGAATCTAGACAAACCGAGTTCAGATTCTTAATCAACGAGTAAAACTGCATAAGAATAACTGGTCTGTTGATAAATTTGAGGAAAAAAAATTTTTGACGACTGTCTTCAAATCGCCAAAGAGGGGGGCTGACCCCTGGAAAGTGCATCCGAAACGTGTTAATTTTGTTTGGCCATCAGTGCTGCATCCGTTCAGGCAGAATCCCCCGGACGCCGCATCTATGAGAGAAGTTATGACGATTTTCTGGAAAAAAATGATGTCGTAATTACCGAAAATTTCGTAGTTTTTGGAGAATATCTCGCTAACCGGATATGATCTGGAACCGCTGATATAAGAAAATGAAAGCCCATCCAAAAAGCTACAAAACAATGTGGAAGTGAAAACTGTACGTTAAGAAACAAGTGAATGGTGATCGTTTGAATAAAAGTCGAAAAATGGCCCGAAAAGTGGCTGGTGACCCAACTTTGAGGGGGTACAGCTCAGGTTCTAGGGGGTCCCCAATGTTCGAACGTTCACCGTTGGTGTTCGGTTGGTACCTATTTTAACATATTTGGATACCAGCCGGATCGGAGAAAAAAAGTTGCTTGAACATCCTAAGTTGACTTTCTCGCAAAATGCATGTTAACAGCGTTTTTTGGCCTTTTTTGGGAAATCAGCCTCCCCAAGACGATTTCAGGCCTCACCCTCCAGATGTTTCCGGCCTATGTGTTGTATGTAGGTAAAATTGGTTCTGGTCTCGAAAGTCTAAGAACTCTAGACCTAAACTGGAAACTAAGCTAAGCCTCAGTCAGTCTAAGCCTAGTGCTACGTATTTTTAAGGATGGGATCCAACTTTACTTTTTCTATAAGTCGATCACATCAAACTGCATTTTTCCTTTGGTTGATCACTGAAGTCATATTTGTTGAATATCAATCAAAACGGTTTAGTTGATTGTTTGGTCAAAAACGCATACTTTCACCGATTTGTATTAATTTTTATGTGAAAATAGGAAAAACTTGTTTTCAAACAGAAAAAAATGTGACGATTTTCTCAAAAATTGGGAAAAGATGACATCTAAAATGGAAATGTTGAATTATACTACATTTTATACTACAAAGTCTAAAATTATACTACATTTATATACTACTACATACTACAGCCGATTTTTCGATACTTTTCGAAGGTCAATTATACTACAGGTAGTATTATTATACTACACCTGGCAACACTGGCGTACAGACGGATTACCTCTGTGCTTGCTTAAGGTGGGTTTATACCTACTTCGTCCGCGAGGACAAAACGGACACAAGCGGACAGGTTGTCCGCACAGCAGTTATACTTTGGCGGAGTGGACACGAGTGTCAGCCAGACGGTATATACTCTATTCGGACACAAAATCGGTGTCAGCGCGTGTCCGCTTCTTTCCGCCGAGCGACTTGAAAAATTTCAACTGACACTTTGTCCGCGTCGCTATTAGTGCTGTTTGAGCTTGTTATATTGTGAGTCTGAGTTCACAATTTTATCACGTTTGATGCTGCGGTTGCGGAGCTGTTAGGATTAGGTCAAATCCAGAGAAAAACAACAAAAAAAGACGGTGTAAGAACATTGTACGTACTGTATGTTTGACCTATCGATCAAACTGAAATCATGGCAAGTTTCTGAAGCGGCTGCACCAATTTGAAATTGTGAAAGCTTAGAACCCGTTCTCTGACTGTTGCAGACACCTTTGACAGCCTGAGCCTCATCCACAACGTGATTAATGACCAGTTTGGTAGCAGACATGGGCTAGCATTTCGGCTGAGGGGGCTAGAATTTTCAATTCTTGAGGGGTAGGAGCGGCTGAGGGAGCTTAAGGAGTGGTAAGCCAAAAAGTTCGATTTTTGGCTAAAAATCCTCAATGCCTGTAATCTCTAATTTGGGCTCAAATACAGCTAAAAACTGCTGTTTTACAGCGGATTTTAGCAATTTTAGCGTCTGAAACTCTAAAAAATTAAGAATCTAAGAAATCCAAACTCTAAGAAAAATTGGAAGTAGGGGTCGGAAAAATGGTTTCGAAGAGGGTCCCCGATCAGGGGGTCTGGGACTGGATAGCTGAACCTGGACTTACCTTAAATTTTGGAGTACCTAAACTCTAATCATTCATCCGTGCTACATTGTAATTTACCCTAAGAACAGTTGTGGTACAGGTCAGGGCCTTAACGCCGTTTATGGCAATGACTGCGTGCCAGTACCATATGTTAAGTCGGTAACAGCAACCGATATGAGCAAACCGAGCCGAACGTTTTGCTTGTGAGAAGAACAAGCAGACAACCAACCAGAGAGCGCAACAACCCATAAACGGCGTTAAGTGCCTGACTGTGGTATGTGGCTAAATAGCTATTGGAAAAGCGTTAGTACCGTAACCTTTTTATCCGAGGAGGAGCACAAAGAACAGAGATGTTGTCTAGCAGTGTACGTACGTACATAGTTGTAATTTGGTGAAAAGACTCTAAGTTTATAATTTTTAACTGTCTCCATAAAACGATTTTCGAATCGTAGCGTACATAATACTTTTTCTGTTTAGCGTGGTTCTAGCTTAAACGTTGTCCTCTCCGCAACTGAAAGCGTTGACAGTCTCTAGGGGAAGAGTAGGCTACCCTATGATCGGTAGGGCTTTAACGGTTACAGATGTTCAGTAAAGTACGGTTGGACCAGTGTTGCCAGGTTGGGGGAATTTCCCCCAAAATTGGGGGAATTTTTTTGCGTTTGGGGGAGAAATTTCGTTTGGGGGAGTGGGGGAATTATTTGGGGGATTTTTGCAAAATCTGGGGGAATTCTTGGGGGAATTTTGTGGTCAGTAATTTTCTAGTATTTTTAAGCTTTTTGCCAGTATTAGTGCCAATTTCGACCATTGTATCTGCATATTTTTGCTATTCGATGCTATTATTTTTTGCTGTAACATGTTTTGAGTACCGTTTTTTATCTATCGAACGTTATTAGCGACTGAAAATCCAAACAGGATAGCTTTTAGGCCTAAGTAGGGATGCAAATGGTATCCGGTATTATTTGGTATTATTCGGTATTATTTGGTATTTTCTAGGTATTTGGTATTATTTGGTATTTGGTATTTTTTTATACCAAATAATACCAAATAATACCAAATAGTTTAAATAACCAAACAGTTAGCTTTGAAGCGATAAATTCTGCATATTTTGCGACTGTATACCATGTCACAGCTCTTCTGTTCAGAGTTTTCTCTCTATTAGACGTCTCTTTACCGTTTCTGAGCAAAAAACACTAAAGAATTCTGACCAGTGTAGCTTATAACAAACAGCCATGCATGGAAAATTCTCAAAAAGTGGGAGGGGCCCCATGAAACGACGCAAGGCGATTTTGGGGGAAGGGGGTCCGAAAAATCGGGATTTTGGTACGACGTCGTTTATGGACGGCCCTTTTATCGAGACCGAGCCTAAACCGCAAACGTCACAATGTGCTTGCCCATTTCCCAAGTAAGTGAAAAACCATCAAATTCTGCTCGTTTTCTTTCTCGGCATGACTAGATTTCTTTTAGATGCAACAATAACTCTTATGTATTTACTTATACTTATATATTTTTGCTGAAAAAAACCAAAAGTATGACTTTGCGCTCATTCCAAACAGCTAGCGACCTGTTATCAGCTATTTGGAATTATTTGGTATTATTTGGTATTATTTGGTATAGAAAATACCATCTAGTATTTGGTATTTGGTATTTGGTATTTTTTATACCATTTGCATCCCTAGGCCTAAGTAGGCATCGTTCTCATTCTCACATGCTTAAGATATAGGTACCGATAAAAAAACACATAGGCAGGTATGGAACATCGTGTTTTTCTTTGTTGTGATACAATAGACTAAATTTTCTTATGTACATGGAGGAACGTTTCAGGCGTTTTAGCTGGCAAACTGTAGATAAACTTTTAAAACTCAAATCAAGCATTGTTCTGACTAAAAGTTTTGATTTGTATTGGAATTTCCTTAAATAAAACTTTAGACGAAAGTGGCATTTTTGAAAAAAATAGAATTATATTTTACTTTGAAAAACATTTTTCATACAATAATTAAAAATTTCTCAAATTTCAAAATTTCATTTACCCCAAACGTTTTTTTGCTTGAAATTTTTCTGAATAAATCAGACTTGTGGTTTATGAACTGACATTTTGAGTTTTTAAAAAGTTTAATTATTATGGATCAAGTTCATTTGTGCCATTTTTTACACAAGCAAGTCCTAGTTCTACGTTTTAACGATGTTATGTAATCCAATTGAAGGAAAACAGCCATAAATGGCCTCTGCAGAGCATAATTTTGTTGCATTTTTCAATTTTTATTTGGGGGAATTTTTTGGGGGATTTTTGTATTTTTGGGGGAATTTTGGGGGATTTTTTTCTGAATTTTGGGGGAATTCTAGCCCTCAGACCTGGCAACACTGGGTTGGACACCTGCTGGAGCTTTCTATGCTATTCTAGTAGTTAAAAGTAAAGGCGTAGTAATAAAATAAGTAAGAAGCCTCGGGCAGATGACTGGAGGAGTTGGGAATGGCGAGTCCGGTTCCGATTCGCGGCAGTGTGTGCAAGCTGACGCGCGAGTACGCGGTAATAGACGCAGCTGGGTTGGGCTCAACCTTCATCTACGCTCACAGAGATGCGTTCACCACGCCCCGCAACACCACCACCAAGAATAGCTTGACTGGCTACATGCAACCCGGGGCTTCCGTTATGCTTTGCTTTACAACGCAGCCGCCTAAAACATGCAAAGGAACAGTTGAAGTGTCTCAACAACAGTACCTCTGCTTTGCCTTGGAGTGGTGGCTGGAGTCGGAGGCGGTCGCCGGCGACATCTCGGTCATTGAGCACGTGCTAGGTGTGGTCTCTGTAAAGAAACCGCACTGGGGACTGATCTGGGCTCGAGAGTGTGGCATGGTCTACTTCACTGACAAGGTTTACCAAAATACTTGCTTCTATGAACTTGTCCATTTCCATAATTAGGCCCTCAATTGAGCCCATTTACACCGATTTTCAGACAATTTTAGTTGAGCCCTATCCCTTTAGTTTTTCGTTAAATAATTTTTTGTTAAATTTGCTTAAATATTTCGACAGTGTGGAGGCCATCTGAAATTAGGTTCACCTGGGCCGGGTCAGTAGCGTAGCCAGGGCTGTAGGGTGCGTACACTCCATACATGTAACAGCTCCGGGCCCACCTGGGGGTAGGGGGGTTTCCTCAGGTGGGGCTGGGGGTCGAGGGGCGTTTCGCCCAGATGGGGGTCCCAAATTTTAAAAAGCTCCAAAACGCCTGGAAATGCGTTTTTAGCACGTTTTTTTTCAGTAAGGACGCTAAAAATCACTTTTAAGCTGCCAAATAGCGTTTTAGAGCTAAAAACAAGCAAAAAATGACAAAAAGGGCTTCCAAAAACACCGATTTCTCTTAAATATCAGCAGTGGAAGCGCTAAATTCGGTTTCCAAAGGCTTTTCAAGTTAATTTTAGGCTACAAATTAGTGATTTCTGAGCCAGTTTGTTAATACTGGAGCCGCTACTAGTCCTGTATTTTTTGGTCGGGGGTCCCTTAACCTGTCTTGGAGGTGGGGGTGACGGGGGTTTGACCTTTTTAGCTAGGGGGGTAACCCCCAACCCCCCCTAGTTCATGTATGGTACACCCCTTTGTGGTGGCGGTAGGAAGGAAAATTAGGCGAAAATATGAAAAACGAATAAATTACGATCCCTATCTGTCTATTTTATGCCGAGAATGCGTTTTAAATGCGTTTTTGAAGGTTAATTTTTCAAAAATTCTCAAGATTTGTGCATGTTTTTGTGTTATAGTTCAGCGCAATCGATTGTCGAACACAACAGTTAGCAAGACGAAACCTACGATAGATAAATGGCCCACCCCATGCATGTAACAGGGGTCTGGGGTCTGCTCGACCTAGGCCAGACCCCCAGATGCGGAACCCCCAGACGATTTTTCCGAATCCCCCCCCCCCGATTTTTCTAGCATGTAAGTTTTCGAGCAAATTTTTCCGATTTTTGCAATTTCAGACACAAAAATTGCCAAGATTGTCTGTAAAACAGCACTTTCTAGCTGTATTTCAGCCCAGATTAGCGATTTTTGATGATTTATAGCCGAAAAATTGCGATTTTTTCGATTTTTGGCCGTTTTTAGTGCCCAAACCCCTCCCAAAACTTTTGGGTTCAGATCCCCAACCTCCCCTTCGGCGGATGACCTGTTACATGTATGGCCTACCCTGTACTACGGCAAAAAATGGTCCCAAATGTTGCGTCCCCGTCGGTGGGAGCGAGTAGTAAAATAATGTTGGGTAGGTTCCGTCTGGATCTGGCTGTACGTATCTTCCTCGTTGGCCAAGGCACATCCTTCGCCCTCCGATACCCTGCCTCCGAAAGGAATAATTTGGTGATGTTTAAGGAAATTTGGCTATTTTACAGCGATTTAAAGACTTTTTTGGGAAATCGACCCCTCGTCCAGATTTTCTGGCTCATGTATGGTCGACCAAGAACGCATGTATGTCTATTTTCAGCTGAGTCAGTCATTGGCGGTGGGCAGTTGGCTTCAGTTCGACGCAATAGCGCAGGAAGAGTGCAACGGGGCGAGGTGGCGGGCTCGCAAAATCTACAAAATCCCCCCTGGTCCTGTTCCGTTCATATTAGAAAAACCGGCCGGTCGGCAAGGAAAAATCCTGCAGCCACTTCCCATCTTGGTCGGCAGCAAGTTCGACACTTTCGCTTACGGCTGGTCTCCATTAGTGGGTCGGGTTCTGCTGAACAAGAAGAAACTCGGCGACGATTGCTGGGCCAAAATAGAGCCGAAGTCTCAGTGGAACGGCACCTTCGTAGAAAACATTTCCGAACTCGCCTACGACTGCTACTGGTTCGTGAGTGAACTGACTCCCAGGACTGTTCAGGCTCCACTACTAGATTCGGTGCACGCTTTGGTGCTTAAAGTGGCAGTGGCGCAGATTAGCAGCTCTTACGGTATTCTAAAGCACGCGGAGTACGGTAACATTTACTTCAATTACAACGACTTCTATAAGCGATTGCCGGGCAAGGATTTGCAGTCTGAGTTGGTGGTGGGCAGTCTGTGCGAGGCTTTGTTCGTGCCGCAAATGACCACACATGGCTGTTGTTGGCGCGCCATTTTTGTCCGTCCTGAGGAGAGAAAGGCAGCTGCAATACAACAACGAACCGTTTCTCTGAACCTTGATCACGTCAACTCAAAACCGGCCCCCAGACTGAGATCGGCGGCCAGTGCTGGGTCGACGCCTAAGGACGATTTGCTGGACAGAGTGGTGGCCACTGTTAGAGGAGATAAGGGTCTATGGGCTGCCTTTTGTAAGCATCCAGAACTGTTGCAAGAGATGTTGGATTACCGTCCCTAATTCTATTTGCTACCTTTGGTGCCTTGCATTTTAGTGCCTTAATCAAGCATATTATTTTTAGTTTCTTAATAGTATTATATTGTTCTTACTGACTTATTCCTTCATAAACATTTTTAACCGTTTCGAAATCGCTGTGGTCCTCTCTTTTGTAGTTGTACTCTGTTCTTTACTGTTTCAATGTAAAAATTATTCGGACAGAAACATTTGGTTGCGTATGCATTTGGCTTTCTCGCAAAAAAATTTGGAACGCTTCACGAATTTGCGTGTCATCCTTGCGCAGGGGCCATGCTAATCTTCTCTGTATCGTTCCAATTTTAGTATATGTCCATGGAATGGACGAAGTGCTCTACTATACTGCCGCTTTTTATTGGCGTCGCCAATTATGAAACATGACCTAGACTGGTTATCGAGTTTCGATCCTGTTCGTTTTATTACCTCTTTTTTCGAAGCGGCTACCGAGCGCCATCTGTCGCATACGGATGAAACCTAACTGACTTGGCATTGTTAGAGGTGTAATCGGTGGTCCAAAATTTACTTACAAGTGAAAGAATGATGCCTATCTTAGATTTGACATTTGTAAATGGATGTTTTCTTCTCAGTACGTACATACTGTGTTATCGTAAGCAAGTTATATTAGCACAGGAAGTAGGTATCCACGACACTGAGCACAGAAACTGATAAACATGATTAGAGCTTTTTAATTAGTGCCAGTCTCTACAACGTTGCTAAGAAACTGATTTGCTGTCCTAGAATGCTTGCCGCTGCAAACTCCGACTCTGCTATGCTAATACCAACTTCTTATTTCATTTTGTTGCTTGTCTGTGTTTCCTTTTCTGCTGCCAACAGCACTTCAAACACTCTCGAAGGAGTCGTGTGCGTGAATATTATTGCAAACTGTAATTACCATGTAGGAGCTCCATTTACAGGTCAAACAAAGCTTTCGTGCCACTACTAAAGCTGAATGACACGCGACAATTTTACTTTCGGCCCTCTGCCACTAAGTCGCCTAAGCAAATGCAAGTGAGTGTGAGTTTCATCCAATTTGTCCACTTTTGCCATTCTACATTACATGTTGCCAGAGAAAGGCATGAAGTTTTAGACATCCACCCCAAACTGTCAACTGCAAATTGAGGAAAGAAAATTTGAGAGTGAATTTGAAAGACTAACCGACCATGACTACAATCTCACTAAAACAGTAACGGTTTATTGGAAGTAAGCCAGTACCAGTATATACCTTCTTCGTATTAAACTTTCCTGCAGATGTCCTGAAACACAGATCTGCTGTTATTTCGACTGTTGTGCCGAAGAAAAAGCTCCAGGAAGGATAGGAAATGGCCGCGAAGGCTTCGGAGTTTTGATAGTGGTTACTTTGTGAGTTTTATTGTCTTTCTAAACACAAATTAGTATCTATATTAAGTTTAGAGGTGTTATCTTATGTATAGCAGGATACCTGATCTACCGCGCTCAGAATCGCAAGCCCAAATCGAACAAGAAAGCGCACAAACACGATGAGTCGTACAATTTGACTCAAAGAGAACGCTTGGAGCGCAGTATTCAGCGCGAAAACGCATCGCGCAGTTCGGAGCGCGCGCGCAGTGCTGCCAAGCCGTCCGTGCTAGGGGCGAGCAGGGTTCCAGTGGTCAAAGTGAACCAGGGAGGGTCGCCCGGATGGAGCATGCCCCTGGAACCGGAACCACGACCGCGTGTCAACAAGCCGACTAGGTTGCCGCCACTGATTGCTGACCCGGAAACTTTGCCGATGGCGGACGCCCATGTAAACACTTTTTTGCGCAACCCCGCTATCTTGAGCAGTCCGATTTATGTGAAATTAGACAGTGTCTCGAAAGATGAAGCCACTACGTAACTTTGCTCTTCTTTGTGTACGGCCCATTTTTGTAATCTTGGAACACTAAAAATAAAGCAGCTTGTGTATTGCCTTATTGAAATGGTCATACGTAAGTCGTTATACCTGCGATTGTTTGAGTCTCTTAGCAACCTGCTTACTTAAGCTAAGCGCTTATCAGCAACCAACTAATTAGGACAGCTGAAAAGCTAACTATTATGCCATCCGTCTACCTAGCCGTTGTAATTCGGTTTTACCTCAGACAGAAATGGCCGCTAAAATGGCAATTTTCTGCTTTCTGCTAGGAGCAGCAGAATGCCGTCCGGAGATGATAGATTTGGCTAAACTTCAGTACTTTTCACCTGCTATCTATCTGCCTACCTTTCTGTACAAGAAAAGAAATGTGGACAAGTGAGAAATTAGAATTTTGGAAGATTAGTAAAAATTTCGGTTAAGCTTCCACTACTACTTTGCCGACAAAGCTCAAAGCCAAATGTACTCGTTTGGGGAGCAAGAAAAAATTGTTTACTTCTCTGTGGAAAGAAAACAGAAGCAGGCGGTCGATTTGGCAGGAGATGTAGAGTTTACGGAAGTGACAGCTGACACCCTCTTTCAAGAGGAAAACCACTACCAGGTTGATTGATAAAAATCGGAAGACTTCGGACCCAAAATCTGTCAAGTTTTCGATGTACAGGGTGGCCCATTTATCTACCTGGTTTCGGCTCTCTGTAGCTTTTGTGTTGGTCAGTAATTTTGAAATTTTAACACAACATTCACATCACAACCGCAGAATTTTTACTCTCAAAATATTGGAAAAGTTTGTCAAAAACCACAAGTTGCACTTTCACGTGTCCGCCATCAAGGCATCAAGAAAGTGACTGCACGTCAAAGTGCATAAGTTGTGACTGATGAAGTACTTGGTAAAAAATTTGGGAGTAAAAATTCTCAAAAAGATAAATGCGCCATTTTTATTTGAAATGTAAGTACAATTACTCAAAAGCCTCTTAAAATTTTTATAGATTCTTTAAGCAACCCTCACCCACCACCGACAAACTTCATTCTTGCCCCTGTCTGATTTTCTTAGACACCGCGTCTTGTATACTGCGCTATTTCGTAAAATTTGCATATTAACTGCTGCATGTACGTAGCCGGACACGTCAGAAGGAAGCGGTGTTTGTGGGAAGGTGGTTAACTCTACTGAAGTCGGTTCCAAACTCTCAAACAACAGCCAATCGGTCTCCATTTATTGGACGTACGTTTTGTATCTTTTGTTACTCGCAAATGAAATATCTCAGCGGCACTTTAGTTGCGATGAAGATTGGCTCACTCTCACCTGTTGCCAGTCAGGCTGTTGCACTGCAGAATTGTGGACCGAAAAAGGACTGGAAAAAGCTACGAAACGCTGCCTTAGCTACCTGTTTATGTAGGATTTTTGAGTGTTTGAACAGCTTCCCAAGCAGCAATCAGAAATAGAAACAGCTGGCTGCCGGGGAGTGGCGAATGAGAGCAGGACCTACGCACGGGGCTTAGTCACGCGGTGAGAGGCGCGCCCAACTCCTCATTTGCAGAAAAACAGCCGGTCTTAGACAGTCTGGCACTTAACGTCGTTTATGGTACCGGTACTTAGTGTAGTTACCACTTCATTCAAATTTCGTACCATATAAGTTACCAGCACCCATGGTCATGGGTAGGGGAACCATATATGGTGGTACCCCCACATAGAATCACACTTTTCGTTCGGCTGTTTGTTAGCAATAAATGTGATTGGAAAATGTAAGTGCGAAAAAGTGATTGGCCAGTCACATATCAATCACGCTTTTTTCTCAGACGATGCACAGTGCTGCATCTGCATGCAATGTGTGATTGGCCAGTCACAGCAAATCACGCTTTTTTGAAAATTTCAGCGAATGCCAACAAAACGTTCACTGTGTGATTACCATTTTTAAGCACGCATTGCATGTCCCTATGGCCAGGCACGCAAAAAAATTTCTGCGTCTAAGAGATAGGAGTGAGTCAGTGCGTTCAGAAGTTTAGAGGTACATACATTCCATCGACTGGTCTTTGTGACAAACGCGCGCCGAGCCGAGGGGACGAACGTGTAGTAGCCTCCTCAACACACGTGCACAGTAGTAGTCTAGTCTGTAGCCTAAAGCAGTCGACCAACTGTGTTGTGTGCAAGAAGCAGAAATTGAGTTAATTTAGAACGGCCGGTATTGCGTTGATGTTGCTGTGGTTGCGCAACTGCTGTTGTGACTGTACGGCGGTGGAGCCTGAGACCCCGGAGCAAAAAGCGCGTCGAGACCGCCTAACCGAACTGCTGAGCACGTTGAACGAAAAGGACGTGCCGCCCGAAATCGTCTGCGCCGTGATTCGCGACAACTGCATCCGATCCGGAATGCACTGATTTCATCTTTTTTCTCTGTGTTGGTGGTTTTAAGAAAACTGGTTAGCCAGATAAATCTAGGATCAGATATTGCCTACTTCTTTCCGTCCGCCCACTAGTTTTCAGTGCTGTTTGTTGTGTACGGTCTAGAGCAGACATGTGGTTACTGTGTCTGTTGTTGGGGCTGTTGCATGTGGGTCGAAGTGCATCTCAACTGGCCCCGCACCCACCTCCCGGACCCTGTGATGAGCCGGGCACAGTACGCAATGGCTACATATTCTGCTGCCCTGAGAAGCAAGAAACCACATTGGATGATGATTACCCGAAGGACGGCGAATCAATACGCAATTTTACCAAGTGCTGCAAGCAGTTCGGAGACAGATTCACAGCTTACAATACCAAACGTCAGCGTTGTTGTAAAGACAAACAAGTTCACTTCCTTATGCCTCTACCCGAAGGTATACTGTAGTACAAGACCTATTTTAGCTCTACAACAATAAAAAAGTTCCCTGACTATTATAGTAACTTCTAATCTCAATTATTCCATCATCTGCTCATTATAATCAACCGTTTCCCATCGAGACAGGATGGAGAAATTAGATATTACACTCAGGCACTTAACGCCGTTTATGGTGCCAGTACCTAGGCTAGTGGCAAAATATATGGTACCCCACGTTCGGGGCCTGTAGTGATACCATATAAGGTGCCGGCACCATGTATACTACACCTACCTTCGCTACCGGTACCATATATGGTACCACTCTGTTCAGAATTCCTACCATATATGGTAGTGGTATCGTATATAGTACCGGCACCATGGTACCGGCCGGCACCTACTGTTGTTTGGTATTGGATTTTCCGTTTGTGTATGTGTAGTGTATACACATTTACCTTCAAATGTGTATGGTTTCTGTGGGAGCCGCGCAGTTTAGTAATTAGCATTTGGTCGCACGTTTGAACTGGGACTGATTTTCTGTGGCGCGATTTACGAAGATGCAACCCACTTGATTGTTTAAAATCTACTAGAAGGCCGTGATAATCCGTAACACAGCTAAATTAATGCGAAAAAGTATGATTGCAAGCGTGCACAAAATAAAACACTGAAATGGGAAAAATTTAGGGTTACAGAAACTTCAACACCGTTTGTGGGGTTAACGACAAACAGCAGAGAGCCAATTCTTGTATCATTCGAAAGCCTGAAGTCTACTGTACTCAGAACCGATTGAAACCCTTTCGCCAAATTCGTCGTTTTATCACAACAATCAGGAACACGAAAAAAATCCACGAAAAAGCCGATTTTCAGTAGTTTAAAGAAAGAATCCAATTTGTGGGGACCGCGTCAAACTGCGTTAAGAAAAAGAGTGGTGCTATATAGGTAACAAGTTACGCTGATTTCAAATCCGATTGAAACCAATTTAAATAAACTCTCCTTTCAACAGAAAATGGACGTTGAAAAACGACGAATCCAGTTTTTGAGAAAAAAATGCCCTTTAACGGCTGAATTATGGTTCAAAATGCATCTCATTCGATAGCTCGTACTCTGTTTCATATAAGTACATCACTTCCTACCATCAATAACCGAACATAAAAAAGAATTTGCGCTTGAAGTTGCGAAAACCGTTTTCGGACCATATTTTGCCCGTATTTTTGTATTTTCTAAACGGCGCAGCCGGACGAAGCGTGCCCATCCCTACTTTATGAGGATACCTACCAGGGATGTGAGGTGGGAAAAAAACACCGGAAAAAAACTGTTTTTTTCGGAAAAAAACCGGTTTTTTTCCTAAGGGTCGGAAAAAACATAAATCGCGGAAAAAAACTCAAGCTAAAAATAGCTAATTTACGTCATTGTTCGTTTAAAAAATGGACTTTTGCTATGTATAATAGGCCATACTGACTCAAAACTGTTAGAAAAACAACAAAAAAGACCAAATTTGGCATGAAAAAACAAAAATGCAAACTGCTGTAAGAAAATTTGCATATAGCGTTATTTATGGAACCTGTCAGGCACTGTTTCATGCCTGTTTCTTGATTTATATCAATATAACACGTGTATTTCTGGTCTAACAAGACTGAGGAAGGCGCTAGAAAGCGTTAGGAATCATAAAACCAGCCTAGGATACTCAGAACTTGGGCTGGAGTTTTTTTCCGCGATTTAGGAAAAAAACCGGAAAAAAACCGAAAAAAAACTGGCAAAAAACAGGCCGAGGTTTTTTTCGGAAAAATATACAACCCTGATACCTACTGTTTATTACTGTAGCAAAAGCATCGACATTTTACGTTTCTGTTCGGAATATTATCGACTTTTGCTGATCAAATACACATACACAAAAATACACATTTTGAGTAGTGTTTGTGCATGGTAATGTGTGTCACAATTTTCAATGTGTATGTGTATACACATTGAAAAAACAATGTGTATTTTTGTGTATGGTAAATGTGTATCTGTATACACAAACAACAGTACCGGCACCCATGGCCATGGGTAGCACCACCACCGTGGCCGAATGTGGGGCACCATGTGGTGCCGGTACCTTATATGCTACCACCACAGTGCCCGAACGTGCTGGTGCCATATGATGGTGCCACTAGCCTAGGTACCGGTACCATATATGTGCCAGACTGTAAGAGAATTTTGCAAGCACTACACCACTTTGTCAGGTTTTATGTCAGGTGCGAAGGATGAAGCAGAAGTAAAGAGTCCATGCAAGCCGTGTGAATCTAATAAATTGGATGAATCGTGTCCAAAGGGTTTTCCTGGATTTCCCGGACCGCCGGGACCGGCGCCTAACCATTGTCCCGGAGAGCCCGGTCTGGAAGGACCGTCTGGTTTCCGAGACAAACACTGCCGGTGCCTTCGTGGTCACCCAGGTACGTACGGTACTGTATATCTACTTACTTACAGTATCTAGACTACAGTACTTATCTGAATAATAGTCAATCAGTGGCGTGGCGTGCCCAGAATTTCGGACATACATGAACCGAATTTTGTTTGTCATTAATATAATTTACAGCAATCTGAACGATTTCTGCATATTCCAACTTGACTAAGAGTTTCTCGCTTATTGGAGCAGACTATACGGTATTATATGATATTATGCGGTATCGAAATTGCTGTACGGTATTCTTATGCCGGTCCAATTCCTATTTAAAACGGGCAAAAACCCTAGTTTTGTTTTAAAACGTACAAAAACCTTCTACTTTTACTTTTAAAAAAGTACCGTTCTCCTGTAAACTTTTGAATTTGGCGAATTTTTTAATTTTCCGCCAAAACATACATGGGCCGGAAAAATAGGTTTCGGCAGTCATAATTAGGATTTTTTGGGTGTGGGCCTACCGATATGGGGGTCGCGGCCATTATGGTGGGAGGAGTGTCAGGAACAAAAGTCGGCTTCAAGTGGGTGGGTGGGGTCGTTTCGGGTGGGTCGAGCCCAACTTGCGGGTGGGCAAATCCCGCGGACCCCCTCGCTAGTGTTTCCGTTCAAATTAAATTTAAATAACAAAATTAAATTGTTTTAACCAAAATCACCAAGTAAATAGCAACTTAATAACAAAATTAGATTTCTCGCGGTGAGTGCCAAACAAATAAAAATTATATTAAATTTCGTAAAATTGTCCTAGAAATTTGATATAAATTTGATATGAATTTGATATAAATTTGCTTGGTTTGGCAGCTTCACTAATTGGAGTACGATCTGCGCCAAACTGGTTAACATTTTGGCTCCGTAATCTGTAGGGTTTCAACATCGTTGACCAATTTTTCTTTGTGTGCATAGATACCCAAGATTGCTGGGCACGCTAACGCTACTGATAACACCTGTGTGTCTACTTTAGGGCCGCCGGGCCGTCCGGGTCCACTAAGTTGCGCTGTTAGGACGAAAGAGTTCACATCCAAACTAGATGAGGTCTACAAAAAGCTGAGTGATCGTCTGGACAAGCTAGAACGGGTGCTGCTGAGCAAAATAGAGAAACTGTCTAAAAGTTAGATTTGGTGTCGGTTTTATTCAGTGCCACTGTCAGATCGAAAATATTTGATCCAGTCGGCCGACGGGGTGCCAACGTCTACTAACAAATGGTGATAGAACGGCTGCAAATAAATCTCAGTTATATTCCAGACACCGAGACTGTTCAGACCGTCCCATTGAAAGCGCGACGCTGCTTCTCGCAAAACCCTGAATAAATCATGTATCATCACATTATTCTTTCGGGTAGTTTACCGTCTGACCAGTTTATCGTTAACTCTATGTCGTTGTTGATGCGTCAACATCGTGTAGCGACCTATAGACTCAGGCGGTCTGGTGATTTTCAAATTTCGCGCCAAAATTCGCTTTCCCATATCGTCGTCCTCGCCACCCCAGCCCCAGTACTGATTGGAATAGCCGTTGACCAGCTTGAAGTGCTCCATTTTGAAGGCCAAAACCCCGCCCACTAGATTGTGGTACCAAATCTCATAATTCAGAGTGTTCACTCGGCCGCCCATGTGAAATGGCTGGTCGGGACAGGCGTAGGACAAGCGGTCGTCCTAAAATATTTAGTCTCGGCTATAATAATTGAATAAATCGGTATACACACCTGAGGAAAAATGTCGACGTCATGAAATATGACACAGTCTGCGTTCAAACGTTGGGCCACAGTGAATGCAGCGTTCATGAGACGTCCTTTGTTAAAAGGCGCGGTGCCCAACTGTTCGGAAACAATGAATACATAGGACAGCAGTTGCCGACGCAAAATAGGAGTCAGATAAGCGAGCAGCCGTTGCAGATGGTCCTTTCGGTCCCGGTATGGAATTATGATCGCTACTTTAGAATGGGAAACACACCAGGGTGGAGACCATTGTCCTCCTGAATAGAGATTATTAGATAGATGCATACTGTACATCATCAGATTATTAGGTACATACGTAACAATCTAAATAGCAGCGTAGGCGGCACCACACCATTCCGGCCAAGGTACGGTACAACGTTTTTGTAGGAAGGCAAGGCAAGCTCGGTGAAACAGAAAAACTACTATAGTTTACAATTGTGTATATTTTAATACTAAAATACGTACTGTAAAATTTGCCCACGCAGCCACAGAATGTTATTTTAATGCTAAATTTTTCAAAATTATCTGCTCTACTAGATCTCTTCAATATGCAGGGTTCGTCAAAAACAACCCCGCAGACTTTTTTCTGCAGAAAACACAAATCTCAACCGAATTTAATGAATCCTTTTCAAATGAAAGATAAATAAATTCTTGACAACACAGGGCGATTCCGTTGTAGTTCATAATACAGGTGTCAAAAAAATGATAACATTACTTTCTCTGCAGCCATTTCCGCAAATTTTGACCAAAATGGCTGATTTTTGAAACTTACTGTAGGTGCCAGAATAGGGGATTTTCTGCGTTAGAAGTTGGTGGACTAGGCTTGACGCAAAGCTAAAAAAAAAAAAAAAAAATTCACGAATATGTTAAATTTGATATTTTCAATGTCTAGTATAGAAGCAACGCTAAAAATGGAAACTTTTCTTTTCGCTGTCATTTCCACAAATGTTCGTCAAATGACCTGAAATTTGCCGAAACTCTTCAGAACTGTGCGATATTTTATGTGTTAAAATTTCATGCTTTAAGATGAACACTATCTTGAGAAAATGAGGAATTCCTGAACAGCTGCTGCTTTGAATAACCAGATTTGAAAAACAGATCATTAGGGTAATCCTTATTTTCTCAAGACAATGTAATTCTCAATCCATGAAATTTTAACATTCGCGGAAATGACACCAAAAAGAAAAGTTTCCATTTCATAAGCACTATTTCTACAGAACTGAAATTAATAAATTTCACGTATTCGTTAAATTGTCAAGTTTGCATCACGCCTGGTCAACAAAATTTTAACACACAAAATCCCCTATATTCTGGCACGAACGTTCAAAATTTCAGCTAATTTGGTCAAAATTTTGGGAAATGGCAGCAAAAATGTTATCAATTTTGAAACGCCCTGTAGATGAGATTCCTTCCTACTGCTGAGGGCTAACGTAACCAGGATTTATTGTACTGACGATACACACGCTTGGTTGATTCACCAGTAAAGTGTCAATAGCCTCCAGCAGTAGGAACGTTTTATTATGAAATGAAATGCAACGGAATCGCTTTTGTTCAATGACAAAATCTGCTTTGACCTTGAGGGTAAACATCTCAGGAACTAAGCACAGTATCTTGATAAGATTTTCATCAGT
>JASANB010001495.1:0-33763 GCA_030248155.1 Sabatieria punctata
TTACAAACTTTAACTCAGAAAATAGGCGCTTATGCTTCAAATTGTAGCTAATATGGCAAAAATTTCGGAAATGTCATAAAAAGAAGTGTTGTGATAGTTTTGGACGCCCTGTATCTGAGTGCAGTACTGACAGAGACTAATCGAAGCTGTCCTCATCAGAGACGTGCCAAAAGGAACTCTGCGTTGACAGATCGTACCGACTATAGCGCCGCTCTTCGGTAAGACGCAGCGGCGTGCGTGCGCGACACATGGGTGTGTCGACACGTCGTGAGGCCGGTGTCTCATGGTTAAACTGGCCAACTGCTCGCTCAGCTGGTCGGTGCCTTCGTCCAGGGGCTCCTAAACCAGCCCGGCAGCTAGTTCTAGTCTATACTGGCTCTAGCTTTCCAAACTGACTGTAGTAATCGACCGCTTGCGTACAAGTGCGCACCAAGAATTTTAGGTCACCCAGCGAGTAACTGATCAGTTCCACGAACTCTCCATGTGGCGGCGGTCCCAAGTGACTGGTCATATTGGTGAATGTAGTCCTCTATATATTTAGCTGGGCCGCCACTTTCGTAGCTAGATCGGTCCATTATTAAGATATTGTCCACCCACTGGATATCTATGCGGTACGAGGAACGCAACTCTGAAAAGCGCAAAATTCAAACCGCTGTTAATCAAGAATATTTTAGCTTTTTAATATACAGTATAGATAAAAAAAATGTCCCATCGCTTTTTCGGCCTTCACTCAAACGTTTCGTTCTCAGTCACTTCTTTACCGATTTGGCTCAAGTTTTCAGCAAACATTAACAACATGTTTGGCTAAATATACTGCAAGTTTAGTGCCAAAATTCCGACTCATACTGGTTTTATGACCCGAAAACTAGAAATGAGGGTGGTCCACGCAAATTTATTTTTTTCGGTAATACAATGAGTACAGTCCAGAAACTTGCAGGAATGATTGGTGTTGCTATTGGGCATAACATACTAAGCGGACAGCCCTATAGCTCAAAGGGCACTAAAATGGGGGAATTTCAAAAACATTAGTGAAAATCCCATGGTTAAGAAATCTGCACCTTCTAGAATCAAAGCACTGAATCTGTTGTTAATCAACATAGATTGTAGCAGGAAGTTCGACAAATAAATTTACCTGATATTTAAGCTCTGTTCCACACCATAGTAACCATCCCTGCATCGTTTTTTGAAAATTGAAAATCTTTAGAATCGTCATTTTGCCGGTTTTACGAAGAAAAGTCATATTTCGTCATTTTTTGAAATTCCCCCATTTTAGTGCCCTTTGAGCTACAGGACTGCCCGCTTAGTATGTTATGCCCAATAGCAACACCAATCATTCCTGCAAGTTTCAGGCCTGTACTCGGCTTGTATTACGGAAAATGGGTGGAGGAGGGGGAATTAGGAATTTAAATTTGCGTGGACCAGCGACCTAGGAATGAGGGTGGTCCACGCAAATTTAATTTTTTCCAGTAACTACAAGGAGTACAGGCCTGACTCGGAATGATTGGTGTTGCTAATAAGCATAACATACTAAGCGGGCAGTCCTGTAGCTCAAAGGGCACTAAAATGGGGGAATTTCAAAAAACATGACGAAATATGACTTTTCTTCGTAAAACCGTCAAAATGACGATTCTAAAGATTTTCAATTTTCAAAAAACGCTGCAGGGATGGTTACTATGGTGTGGAACAGAGTTTAAATATCAGGTTCATTTATTTGTCGAACTTCCTGCTACAATCTATGTTGATTAACAACAGATTCAGTGCTTTGATTCTAGAAGGTGCAGATTTCTTAACTATGGGATTTTCACTCATGTTTTTGAAATTCCCCCATTTTAGTGCCCTTTGAGCTATAGTGCTGCCCGCTTAGTATGTTATGCCCAATAGCAACACCAATCATTCCTGCAAGTTTCAGGACTGTACTCATTGTATTACCGAAAACAAATAAATTTGCGTGGACCACCCTCATTCCTAGTTTTCGGGTCATAAAACCAGTATGAGTTGGAATTTTGGCACTAAACTTGCAGAATATTTAGCCAACCATGTTGTTAATTTTTGCTGAAAATTTGAGCCAAATCGGTAAAGAAGTGACTGAGAACGAAACGTTTGAGTGAAGGCCGAAAAAGCGATGGGACATTTTTTTTGATCTATACTGTATATTAAAAAGCTAAAATATTCTTGATTAACAACGGTTTGAATTTTGCGCTTTTCAGAGTTGCGTTCCTCGTACCGCATAGATATCCAGTGGGTGGACAATATCTTAATAATGGACCGATCTAGCTACGAAAGTGGCGGCCCAGCTAAATATATAGAGGATTTGTTCACCAATATGACCAGTCACTTGGGACCGCCGCCACATGGAGAGTTCGTGGAACTGATCAGTTACTCGCTGGGTGACCTAAAATTCTTGGTGCGCACTTGTACGCAAGCGGTCGATTACTACGGTCAGTTTGGAAAGCTAGAGCCAGTATAGACTAGAACTAGCTGCCGGGCTGGTTTAGGAGCCCTGGACGAAGGCACCGACCAGCTGAGCGAGCAGTTGGCCAGTTTAACCGTAAGAGACACCGGCTCACGACGTGTCGACACGCCCCATGTGTCGCGCACGCACGCCACTGCTACTCGTCTTACCGAAGAGCGGCGCTATAGTCGGTACGATCTGTCAACGCAGAGTTCCTTTTGGCACGTCTCTGATGAGGACAGCTTCGGTTAGTCTCTGTCAGTACTGCACTCAGATACAGGGCGTCCAAAACTATCACAACACTTCTTTTTATGACATTTCCGAAAATTTTTGCCATATTAGCTACAATTTGAAGCATAAGCGCCTATTTTCTGAGTTAAAGTTTGCTGCTCCCAGCTTGATTCAATCCTGAGAGATTGAAGAATATGTGAAATTTGATAAGTTTGGTGTCTATAGAAATACCGTTAAAATGGTAACTTTTCTTTTTGCTGTCATTCCCGCAAATCTGCGTTCAATGTTCTGAAATTTGGAGAAGCTTCTGATCCGATACCGTTTCATCAGATTCAGGCGGATTCAGATTGAGAATGACGCTGTCTTGAGAAAATTAGAATTTTTCTGATGCTTTGAATTTTCTGTTCTGTGCTTTCAAAAACATATGTTTGGGAATTCTTGACATTGTCAAGACAGTGTCAATCTCAATGAATGAAATTTTAACACAACATATCCCGCAGTTTTGTACAGTTTCTCTAAATGTCGGTTATTTGGCGCAGGTTTGCCGGAATGACAGCAAAAAGAAAAAGTTGCCATTTCAACGTTAGTTCTATAGGCATTGAAATTCAGAAATTTCGTATATTCTTGAATTTCTCCGGACTGGGTCCAGCTTGGTGCATCAAACTTTACCACAGAAAATTTCCCTTATTTTTGCGCCTCTGTTTCAAATTTCAGCTAATTTGGTAATAATTTGTGTAAATGGCAGGAAAAAGAAATGTTGTCTTATTTTTGGAACACCCTGTACTTGTCTTCCCAACTGAGCCGCCTCCCATTTTCGGTGGCGCTATTTTTGGGCAATTTTGAAGGAAGATTTTCGATTTTTAAGCCAATTTGAGCCATTTTAGTGTCTGACATTGTGGAAAATGCTTACAGTCGTGTCTTGTTAATCCAGACATGTTGGGATCGGCAATTTTGTCTGGATTAGCGAATTTCCGGATTAACGAACCAAAGCTAAAACTCTAGCTGCTAAGTTCTAAATGACAGCTTTTTGTTAGTTGCGTATTGCGTATCAGATTCTGTTGCAGACCTCTACAATAATGGCTAAATAGCTTAATTCAGCTGATCATAGCCCCTAAAAAGGCAAAAAATCACATTTTCACTCAACAGAAAGCGCTATTCTATTGAAGATTCATATCCGAATTGATAAATTGCGCGTGGTTTTTGGCTTAATTAACTGGTAAATCCGTATTAATGAATCATTTACCATACAAATGTCGAAGTTGGGACCGCAGATCTTATCCGGATTAACGAATCCGGATCCGGATTGATGAATCATGTAACATGGGGAAAATTGGGACCTGGCCTAATCTTGTTCGGAAGGCGAACATCCGGATTAACGCGGTCCGGATTAATGACTGTACTTAGCTGAAAAATCCGGAGTGAGATGTCATCGGCCCCTGCTACATTTATGGTACTAGAAGTATTTTGTGCTGCTTCGTTCGCGTTTTCTGCTTGAAAATAAATGAAAAAGAAATGCTTGGAAAGCTGGTGTGAGTGAGTGATTGTTTGGTTTTAGGCGGAAAATGGCCGAATCTGTTCTTTGCCAGAGCTCCCCGCTTTATCTCTGCCCTCCATGACCGCGGCCAGATAAAAGAGTTGAAGGAGCTTTCGATCGAACAGATAACCGGTCTCTACATCAGCCAATACGGCCAAAGTCCCTGTGTGGCTCTCTCCAAGACGGTTCAGCTCATCCGATCCGTTATTGCTTTTCTCGAGACGGTGCTATTTTCAGTTTCAACCTACCAGTTTATTGCTTCGCGTGCCTTGCGTAGTAGTGTAAAGGCCGATTTATAGTACTTAAGTGCATTTTTGAAAATTTGAAAACTAATTAGTTTTTCAAGAATGTCCCGTCTTGGTTCGGCGAGAATCAGCGAGACCAAAACCAGTCTGCTAAAACTATTAGTTCTATACTCAGAATTACTTTCAAACGCGCTTTTGACGCTATTTTTGAAGATTTCTTGCCATGGTTCGGCGGTAGCAAAATTACAGAAAGGAAGGGGGTTGAATTTCGAAACTGCCCTTATTATATGGCACTGAATAGGAGTTGTGCCGAAGATATTTTCATTTGCTGAACTGGCAATCATTATTGAAGGTTCTGTAAAGAGTTCGAAAATGCCCTAAAACACTCTCTATTTTTTCGAGGCCGGTTTATGGTTTTATTGGAAACCAACTAGTTTCAGCGACCGAAAGAGCAGGAATTCTACTCTTTGGTCTGCGTCGGAGAGTCAGCCAACAATTGCACAGATAAGCGGCAGCCGTCCAAATTGGTCTTGTACCAACGTTTCCAGCTGCCAGAGACTGAGAGGTACATCTGACTCTTTTTCTCTTCGTCCCTTTCCTGTCCCGCTCTTCTATGATGCACGACAGGATTCTGTCTGACAATGCCATGTGTATGTATTTACGTATTACGACCAGTCACAATTTTTACGTATGTAGTATGCCATTTGTTCGTTCGTTGTGCAGGCTGGAACTTAACGGTTTATTGAATTTATCCACTTAGCAGCGCTTCCGTATGTAAACAGGCTGTGCCAAAAACAGCCGGCAGATTTTTTAGTGTGGCAACCGTAAATCTCATCGAATGAATCTTTTTTGAATGAAAGGCAAAAGGTAAATATAAAGGTCTGGATCTGGTGCCGGCCGGGGGGGGGAGGGGGTCCGAGCTCAAATATTGGGAGGGTGTTGGGCACTAAAAACGGTCAAAACTCGGAAAATCGCAATTTTTCGGCTAAAAATCGTCAAAAATCACTAATTTGGGCTGGAATAAGCTAAAAAGTGCTGTTTTGCAGGCGATTTTAGCGATCTTTATGTCTGAAACTGCAAAAGTCGCGAAAAAAATTACTTGCCTGAAAATCGGAAAAATTGTGTCGGGGGAGGTCCCCATCTAGGGGGTCTGGTTGAAGTCGGATGGGGGCAGACCCCTGTTACATGTATGGTCTGGTTGGGGGCTCTGCCTCTGTATGCCCTCATCGTCTAAACAGAGATTTTGGCAATGAACAAGAGCGTTTTTAATTGTCATTGTCAACCGAGATCGGGCGGCCATCAGGCAGACATGTATAGTGGGGGGTCGGCGGAATCCGCCGATATGGTGTGCGTTGGACATCCCTATGGCCCCGAAGTAATACCCTAAAACAGTTCCGCCCAACTCCCTCTGGGTACCCAGCAATGGCCATCCGTGGTTCTCTATGATGAGGGCCATTCCATAGTAAAACTCCAAAACACCCCCCACGGAAATGACCTTTTCGCTGGGGGGCGAGCAAACTCAGACCCGTGCTATGCAGCGTTCGAAAGCCCACATCATGGGCTTTCAGAATCTGCAATAAAATTTATGGTGATTTTTGTTGTTTCAAAAATAATCGATCCTGAAGTATCCATTAATCACGATTTTATCAGTTTTCAGGAGCCAAATAAAATGGTTTGGCATGAAAATTTGATGAGCATACTAGGTTTCCTGACACGGCAAATTCAATGGCGTGATCCATTTGTGCATAGGATCATGTGATCAATCGATAGCCAGCAATGGCCATCCATGGTTCTCTCTGATGAGGGCCATTTTCCGTAGTAAAACTCCAAAACACCCCTCACGGAAATGAACGTTTCTCTGGGGGGCGAGCAAACTCAGATCCGTGCTATGCAGCGTTCGAAAGCTCACATCATGGGCTTTCAGAATCTGCAATAAATTTTATGGTGATTTTTGTTGTTTCAAAAATAATCGATCCCGAAGTATCAGTTGTGTAACAAAAAATCGATAATTTATAGCCGATCGATATCAGATATTGATTGACACAGAGATCATGGCTATTAATGGATAACATAATCGAAATCAGCATGCCAGAAATCTCTTAACATCTGGTCTGTGTGGTTGTATTGGATGCACAACAAGAAAATCAATAATGGGTCAAGTACTGATTACCGATTGATCACATGATCCTATGCACAAATGGATCACGCCATTGAATTTGCCGTGTCAGCAAACCTAGTATGCTCATTAAATTTTCATGCCAAACGATTTTATTTGGCTGCTGAAAACTGATAAAATCGTGATAAATCGATACTTCAGGATCGATTATTTTTGAAACAACAAAAATCACCATAAATTTTATTACAGATTCTGAAAGCCCATGATGTGAGCTTTCGAACGCTGCATAGCACGGGTCTGGGTTTGCTTGCCCCCAGAGAAACGTTCATTTCCGTGAGGGGTGTTTTGGAGTTTTACTATGGAAAATGGCCTTCATCATAGAGAACCATGGATGGCCATTGCTGGGTACCCAGAGAGAGTTGGGCGGAACTGTTTTAGGATTTTGCTTTGGGGCCATAGGGATGTCCAACGCACACCATATCGGCCGATTCCGCCGACCCCCTACTATACATGTCTGCCCGATCTCGGTTGGCAATGACAATTAATTATTCCGTGGCGCTTCATAATAAAACCCAGATTCCTGCTGCTAATGGTCAGCCTAAGGAGGTTTTATGTTGACACGCACGTTACTTCACCAGGGAAGTCTCATTAGCTTGCGGTCCGCAGTATGGAACTGTGATATTTCCAAGTGCAACAGGTCAGGGTCGGCGTGGGGGCAGGGTTCCGTCAGGTGGGGGGAGGGGCTGAGGGGGGTTTCGCCCAGAGGGGATCTGAAATTTCAAAAAGCTCCAAAACGCCTGGAAATGCGTTTTAGCACGTTTTTTTCAGTAAGGAGGCCAAAATCGCTGTTTTAAGCTGCCAAGTAGCGTTTTAGGGTTAAAAACAAGCAAATAAACGATAAAACGGGCTTCCAAAAACAGCGATTTCTCTTAAGCATCAGCAGTGGAAACGCTACATTTGGTTTCCAAAGGCTTTTCAAGCGAATTTTAAGCTAAAATTTGTTATTTCTGCGCCAGTTTGTTTGTGGGTACTGAGCCGCTACTACAGGGTGTCCCAAAAAAAATGACAACATTTCTTTTTGCTGCCATTTTCGCAAATTTTGACTAAATTGTCTGAAATTTGAAACATAAGTGCCAAAAAAGTGGGAATTTTATGTGTTAAAATTTGGTGCATCATGATTGACCCAGTCCTGAGAAATTCAACAATATATAAAATTGCGAAATTTCAATTAAATGTAGAAACAGCATAAAAAATGGAAACTTTTCTTTTTGCTGTATCTTCTTTAATTTATGTCGGAATTGGATGAAATTTTGAATATATGCGCAGATATTTTGTAGCTGAAAAGTTCTGGCATTAATCAGTCCATTTCGCTAGTTCTTGGAAACTAAAGAAAATCAGAGTTTTTACTGCAGCAAAATGAAGAACGTCCAAACTCTGAGAACTAAGGAATAAAACACCATCCAGATGACCTCCGTTTGAGTTAATACACTGCTGCAACCGTTTCCCATAAGCATCATAGACATTCCTTAGCATGCTTGGGGTGACAGACTGAATTACGCTTACAGGAGCTTCATTACAGCTAAGGGGCGCGAAAATCAATGTTGTCGTTGTATTGTGATCGGGATTTTTTTATGTCAAGAGCTGGGCTGTGTTCATGCGCCAACTTTTGATCTACAAATCAACCTGTTATTCTGCGCATATATTCAAAATTTCATCCAATTCCGACCTAAATTAAAGAAGATACAGCAAAAAGAAAAGTTTCCATTTTTGATGCTGTTTCTACATTTAATTGAAATTTCTCAATTTTATATATTGTTGAATTTCTCAGGACTGGGTCAATCCTGATGCACCAAATTTTAACACATAAAATTCCCACTTTTTTGGCACGTATGTTTCAAATTTCAGACAATTTGGTCGAAAATTGCGAAAATGGCAGCAAAAAGAAATGTTGTCATTTTTTTGGGACACCCTGTAGTATTTGTATTTTTGGGTCGTGGGGGGTTCTTAATCTCTCTCTGGGTGCGTAGATGTATGAAGTGCAACGGATCGCTTTTGTTGATTGTCAAAATCTGTTTTGACTCTGAAGGTCTCAGGAATTAAGCAGAGTATCTTAAGAAAAAGTTAATCAACCTTTCACGAATTAATTTGTCTTTCATCCATAGAATGATTTATTCAAGTCTGTAGAGAAATGCAGTTGCTGGAGTAAAAAATCTGTTGGGTTTGTTTTTCCTGGAACACCCTGTGCATTGTACATACAGTATGCTATTTAATACTATTATTACCAAGAACAGAAACGTATTTGCTTTGTGAGGAAGGAATCATCAACGCTTTTGAAGTCACCCTTGCCATATTTGAAGAGATAGCAGCGAGTCGCTATCAGCGACCAAGACAAATTACCGAGCTTCTACTCGAAACAGTTGAGCTGGCTCGTTTGTGTTCTTCATGCTGGTCTTTTGTTCATCGCTTTCGCATTCTCTGGCCTGGCCAGCTTAAAAATCTATCAAACAGCAATGTTAGTCGTTGGCCTAGAGGGGTGATTTCGGAAGGGATAATGGCCGATTTCTTAGGTAACCTGAGATAGTTGGTTGTTCGGTATGTTCGTTTACTAGTGGATCAGTATGCAATTTTGGTTGCTAGCTCCTCTCAATAAGCTAGTTTTTTCTTATTAATGCGAACTTGTCAGAAAAAGTGAGGAATTTGAATTTTTGAGCCAATCATCGTGTTATGTACGTCTGCTGTCAATGCATCTTAAAAGCTTGTATTTGTTTGTGCCAGTGCCTTGGGTGATCTTTCAGAAACCGCTACTGGTCTTATTTTGTGTCGGGTTGCCTGCCTGCCGTGAGTTGTGCCAAGATACCGGGTTTATCTTGTATTGTAATTGTGCTAACACGCAAGTTTCTTTCAATCATCTCTATTTTGATAAACTTTTCTTGCACTGCTATGGATCTGCCGATCTGTCAGCTATCCAGCGTTTATATGACCTATCTCCTTTGAATTTTTTAAACCTGTTTCAACAGGTTGCACTGCTGCATATTGCGAAGTCAAGGTATGTTTATTGGCAAGTTGGCTTTTGTGATATTTCCGGTCGAAGGTCTTTGTTCGAATAAAACTGTCGAAGATATCAAGACGTCGCCCACTAACTGCGACGACCAAGGTGTAGGGATGGCGGTGTTTGGCTGAAGGCAGTGGCGTATCCAGGATTTCGGAAGGGCTGTAGAATTTTGTAAGTGCCTGTTTGGGCGGTGCCCAACCATAGTAAGAAAATTTAGCAAAATTTGCGTTAAAAAGTTCGTTTAAAGCACAATACAGGCTTAAAATTAACAAGTTTTAGTAGTTTAAAGTGGCTCGGTTGGGCTTCTGCCCGATCAGGGCGAGAAAATTTTGCAAATTTAGCCTTCAAAAACGCATTTAAATGGCATTCTGAGCACAAAATAGACAGTTTTGGTGCATAATTCATTAGTTTCGCTTATTTTTGACAGACTTTCTCTTCCTACCTCCACCGCAAAGGGGGTGTACCCACCCTACACCCCCCTGGACACGCCACTGTAGTAGGGTAGTGCGCTGACTTCCACAAAATGTCTTCCTAAATTTCCGATTTTCTGTAAAAAGTCACCAAAGCACAGCCTGAGGGAGAGGTCTTGGTCAGCGAGGGGGAGGGATAAAGGCCCCGGTTTGTTCCGGTTTCCTCCTTTCCGGTTTCCTCTTTTCCGGTTTCCTCCTTTCCGTTTTCCTCCTTTCCGGTTTCCTCCCCTCATATTCCGGTTTCCTCCCTTTTAAAATTTTAGCATAATTTGGTGAGCTTTAATCGATATTGTTCCAGCCAGCTAGTTTTGCGTCATTTTAAAATTAAATGTCGGGAATGAGAGTTAGAAATTTGAACCAGGTGTGAATTGGGTAAGTGTGAAAAGCAAAATGTACATGTATGTATATGGCTGCCAGGTCTTGCCTATAGAGCGGAATGAATTTGGGCTCAGGACTCGTTGCCCTCTCATGGTTGCGTAATTATGATCAATTAAATACCAAGACACGAGTGATTAGGCCCAGGCAACTGCTGTTATGCTAACAAACAATGGGTTGCATTGTGCATTGCAATGTGGATGCACCCTTGTCACTTGAGTGGGTCATACTGACATTTTATCCCTACCAGTCTATCATTAGTCCTCCTGTCTCTAAGTGCCATAGAGATGTGCAAAAGTCGGCCCAGATCGCCTAGTGCAGCCGGTCAAAAAAGTTAGCCCGACCCACAAGCTATGGCCCAGCTGACATGGAAATCGGTCCCTCTTTTAGAAAAGCTTTCAAGGTCATGATTAAAATGATCAAATCTTAAAATGCAACTTCGTCCTATTCCGCCCTGCCCAGCTACCTGAAAAATCGAGCGCGGCCGGCCCGCGGATCACATCCTCTAAGTGTGATGGCTGATCTAGCCATTTTCCAAACTAAACGTGGCGAAAGAGCAGTTTTCTATCGCCGCTATCAATTCTACTACATGATAGATGTAGCTCACACCTTTCCATTTGCGAATGTATGTAATAATATCGACGCTGTGGTGCCAAAAGGGCTCAAGTCAAAAAAACGCATTTTGAGATATGGCCGTTTGAAGTTTTCAAATGTACTGTAAAAAAAATTGGGTTGAGTGAGCCTCAAATGATTCAGATATTCTGAAACTACATGTGTTTTGCCATGTTTCTGTTCTGTTTATTCACACAAATTAAAACTCTACCCACTGTGGCAGCTTGCCAAAAACAGGGTACTTTACTTGAGTCTTTTTGGCATGAGGACTTCATGTACTTGAGTCCTTTTTGATAACTTTGAGTCACTTAATTCCTCTTGTTATGAAAGGGGTACCATGGTATTACTGCATCAGTTTTTGCCCAAGTTTAGAGCAATTCCGAATAATAGATCAATAGTTGTTTTTTGTGGTTTTTTTACCAAAAATGTCAACGAAAATGCAGCCCGCAAAAGCTTTTAACTTTACTTCTAAACTTCTAACTTCTAACAGTACAAGAAAAGGACAAGAACCACTAGTCGTCTTCGTCTCCAGAGAATTCCAATACATCTTGCGCTCTTGTGCTGCTAGGCAGCTGCCGATACCAATGTTCATAGGTCGGTGGAATAATGTGGTCATCACAGAGTTTGACCAAATCTGCCTTTTTCAGCGAGGAAATTGGCTGCTTTGCGCAGTAAGCTGCCTCTATGTTGGGAACTGTGGGGGTGGGCGCCCTCTGCCACCAACAACCAGCACCTTGTCTTCACTATCGTGTCGCATCTTCACCCAGATTGTGCCGATGCTGCCTTTCTGAAAGCGCAGCTGCTTTATCTTCTTCCAGTTGATAGTTGAACCATCGCTTGCTTTTACTCTGTTTCGGATGATTTTTTTCCCGAGCAGCTTGTAATTGAGGAAGTCTTCGTGCATCAGTAAGGTAACCTTGAATGGGTTCTTGCCCAAATCAGGTCGGTTGCGTCGTGCGCCAACGCAAATGTTTCCCCATTCATCTAATGAATAGATCTTCTTGTTCTTGCACTCCTTCTCTATCGCTGCGTGCATTGTATCCACCTCCATCTGAGTGTGGCCGGTCTCCAAAAAGTTAGCCGTGAGGGTCTGGATTGGCAGGGCTTGCACTGCTTGCAAATACATAGCAGAAATGAACTGATTTCTGTTCTGGCCACCACATGAGTCAGACCAGAGCCGCACATCTGTCACCGATTCAGGCAAGTCACTGAGGTATCTGTGCACGCAAGAAGCAATCTCAATGCTGCCCCGCTTGCCTTCAATCTCACTCCACAGAAAGCAATGTCCCTCCTTTGATGCCATGTCCCACAGTGTTAAGTTGTAGACATTGAGTTTTCGCTTGTAGTACAGTTGACTGACATCACCAAATGGGAGCTGCAACACGCTTTGAAGGTCAAAGCACACTGCACGCACTGAGGCTCTGTCTCGCTGTGCATCTTTCTTGTCAGCTTCTTTTGCTTCCCTGCATAACTCCTTCTGCACGATGTGTTCATCATGTTCTGTGCGCTTCTCTTCATCTCTGAGCTCTGGTGGTAGATTCTTGTAACCTTCACACTTTGCACACTGGTCTTTTCTTGGGAGCCAGAACCCATAGTTGAAGTTGTTGCCAAGCTGATAACGGAATGTAGATTCGGCCACTGGGTTTGTCTGGCGTTCTCTGCATTTGCTTTGGTACAACTGGTAAAGCTTGCTGATGGTGAGCCCATTCTCGAAGTAGAAGCGACTGGTGTCCTTCCTGAGATAGTGGGCCTCAACCTTGGGCATTGATTCAACGAAATCATTGATCATTTCAATGTCTGCTTGTGGCGTTTTGTTCGCTGGAACATGTCGACCCCTTTGGTCAGCTTGCTCAAAGGTTCCAGTGTCGGTTTTGTACTGTAGTGCTTTCTTGATCTGGCTGTCACTGATATTCAGCGTGGCCATGAAGAATTTCTTGCACACCGTTACTAGTTCACCACTGACAGACAACCGGTATTCATGCGCGAACTGCCGATGTTTTTCCGCTTCATTCCTGTGCAGAGAAACAGGCCTTACATGAATCCAACTGGCAAGAAGCTGGTGTCGTTGTGTGTAGTCCCCGCTTTTCCAGAAGTCTGAGCAGATGGCGTGTTGTTGATCTTCACCAATCTGACCACTGCAGTTATTAGAACAGCAGTCCAGCACTACTTTTGGGGCTTTAGCTGGGATGACTCTGTCAGGCTTGCTGCCTGAATGGTGCTTCTGACCGGTTTGAACCAGCCGCTTCTTAACGTTCTTCTTCCAGCTGTCAGGCTTTCTTTGCCTATATCTTGTGTTTGGCGTTTTGTAGCTCTCTTTGCTGCATTCTTCTCCTGCATCACCTTCATTGTCGGTCAGTTCTTATTATTATATTAGCTGGCCAATGGTACCAAAAACTCAAAATCGGCATTTTTCGACTTGAGCCCTTTTGGCACCACAACGTCGATATGTAATAAAATATTTCAACTGCATAAAAATAATCCCAAAATCACTCTACGCTTGCTTACTGCAATAATATGGATTAAAACTCACCAAATTATGCTAAATTTTAAAAAGGAGGAAACCGGAATATGAGGGGAGGAAACCGGAAAGGAGGAAACCGGAACACGCCAAAGGCCCCACCCACCGCATACCTACGAATAAAGCCCACCACCAAATTTACCGATTTTGACTGCCCCAAACCCATTTCTTCCGTTTAACCACCGAGTCGGAAGGTAGGAGTACCGTATAAATTACTGGTAGCATACAAGGTACGGTGGCTAAGGTAGGGGTACCCCAGTAAGTACCTTATATGGTACCACCACAGAGCCCGAACATGGGGATACCATATGTGGTACCGGTGGTACCTTACAGTATATGGCGATAAGTGCCTGACTCAGATTGTACCATGTATGTACGTTTTACTCATACATGTAACAGGTCATCCGCCGATGGGGGAGGGGGTTGGGGGTGTCTGGCGCCGGCCGGGGGGTCTGAGCCAAACTTTTGGGAGGGGGGTAGGGCACTAAAAAACGCTCAAAAATCGAAAAAATCCCAATTTTTGGGCTAAAAATCGCTAATTTGGGCTGAAATACAGCTAAAAAGTGGTGTTCTGCAGGCTATTTTGGCCATTTTTGTGTCTGAAATTATAAAAAATTGCAAAAATTTGCTCAAAAATTTACTTACCAGAAAAATCGGAGGGGGGTCGGCGAAATCGTCTCGGGGGGGGGGGGGGTCTGGCCTAAGACAGGTGGGTGCAGACCCCCTGTCACATGTATGGTTTTACTACAATGTATAAATTCTCAAATGTAGGACACAAAGTGTAGTCGGGCTGGGGGAGCCACCAAAAAAGTTGTAGTTTTTACGGAGGTTGCGTGAAAACGTCAGGATGGGGCGTGGGTTCAAAATTATTGGACGTCGTAATTTATGGACAAGCAAGTCACGGCTAAATTCTCAAAATTTTCTCACCCTGGTTGGGCGGTAATAAATGACAGTAGGCGTCACCATGCATAGCACTAATTTTTGAGTAAGCAAGCTTAGATTAGAGAGAAGTATTTTTGAAAATGTCCGGGGATTTTTTGGCTTTTGTCAGGGGAATGTCAGAGAACTTCAATCGCCAGAGCAGCACGAACCCTGACTTGACGCCGTTTATGGTAACGGAACCATATGGTACCCATACCTTCTTCTTCTTCTTCTTCAAATTTTATGCAGTTAATGCACGTGTACAACATACCACCAGCACAAAGGCAGGGTGGAAACATGATGTGTACACTGATTGTGTGTATACCTTGCCATTGGTACCTGTACAAGTACCATTAGTATGGTACCACTCCATTCAGATGGCCTATGGTACGGAACCCATGGCCATGGGTAGGGTACGGTGCCAGTACTATAAACGGCGTAAGTGCGAGACTGTGACAGAAGGTACAATGTAGCAACCGGACAAACCTCGGTCAAAACACCTGAACACTACAGTAACACATGGTGCGTACAATGTATCTGTGGATAAATAAAACAGTGAAAAAGGTGTACGTATTTAGCAGTCTCGGTGGGTATCCAGAATGACTTCCAGTGACGGCAGAGGTGCTAAGTGCGTGTATCCTGCTGATGTCCGATGTACTGTTCCTTCGAAAGGCAGTGCTCGTGAGAGCGGGCGCCGTCCTAATCTGTCAAAGGCAGTTGGTGGGCAGCAGCGAAACTCGGCTGGTTCCAACGTTCTGCCGCCCTACCCGAGTCCCATCTGGAAGGAGATTCTGTATAAGGAAGTGGGTCTGTATAGTCAGCCTCTAAAGACCTGGAAGTGGAACGACCTGCCCGCTGGTGTCTATGACGTTCCTGATAAAACCGACTTCAAGGTCAGTTGTCTACGTACTTGTACATAGTAAGTTTTTGGCTGTTTGGGTTCGTGCCGGTCGGGGGATGTCAGGGCATTTTTTTGTTTTTGTCTGGGAAAGTCAGCGGTTTTTGGGTCGTCAGAGCGATGCCAATCATGGGCTGTACAGTGTACTGTATGTGTGTAGACGTTCATTATAGGCGCCACCTTAGTAGACAGCATACGTGTAAGAGCGGACATACCCCACAGACGATTTTTCCGACCGCTCTTCCGATTTTTCTGCCAACTCTGTTTTGAGCAATTTTTTTACAATTTCAAACACAGAAAATTACCAAAATCGCCTGTAAAACAGCACTTTTTGGCTGTATTTGAGCCCAAATTAGCGATTTTTGACGATTTTTTTGCGATTTGAGCGTGTTTTACTGCCCAACCCCTCCCTAGAATTTGTGCTTATACCCAACCCCTATCTCCTCTTCAGCGGATGACTTGTAACATGTGTAGCAGACAGCTGATCCGCCGAAGGGGGAGGGGGTCGGGGCCTAGCGCAGGCTTTGAGCCCAAATTTTAGTGGAGGGGTTGGGTACTAAAACGCTAAAAAATCGCAAAGAATCCCAATTTTGGCCTAAGAATCGTCAAAATCGCTAATGGGCGATATATGGGCCGAGGGGTAGGGGTTAACCCCCTCGTCGGCCAACTCCCCTCGGTCAGCATCCCCTTCATCGGTAGGCGCCCCAACCCGCAGCTGAAAATTATGGCGACCTTTTTAAAAAAATCAGAAAATTTGGTCAAAACCCCTCGCCAGCCAATACCTCCTTCCAAAATTTTGGCGACCTTTTTTTCTGAAAGCGATTTTATATTCTTCAACTCCCGACCACCGACGAACGAAAAGCCATACCGCTCCTGATTTTTCCGGCCTGCATACAGTACGTATGTATGATTTGGGCTCAACTCAAATAGATCTAAAGTGTGCGGTTTTACTGGAGATTTTGGCATTTGTTTTAGTCCTAAATTTTGAAAACACGGAAAAATTGGTTGCCAGAAAAATCGGAGGTGGGTCGCGAAAATCCTCTCGGAGGCAGACCCCGGACATGTCTGGAAGCCACATTTACGTAGAAATGAAAAGCTAGTAGTTAAAGTGCAAGTTTTGCATGGAATTGCCAATTTTTATCTTTCTCCTGTATGGTATTTTGATTGTTAGTGTACTGTAGGTGGTGGCTACATACAACAGCAATCTCGAGGACACGCGTAAAGGCTCGAATTTCTGCCCCGGAGTGGCTCCGATGTATGTGGAGCCGCCGAGCGATCTGTTCATAGAAGGCGAGGAGGAAGACTTTGACGAGACCACCGGCTTTAATCCGATGTTCCTCTGCATAAAAACCCTCTTCAAACACTACCGCAGTCAGATCGGTTCGCCCTACTTCTCCAACTACCACCTTATCTCCACCGATCGCGCCTTGAACCGTCTCTTTCGATTCTGTCTGGGCGATGTTTCCAGTAAGATTGAACCTTTGTCAACAACATACGGTCAACGAGAGGAGCGAACGCAATTTTTTCTATATACAGTATGCAACGTTCAGTCAGTGCCTACCAGAGAGTAGCCATGTCATGTCGTCAAGCCAGTAAATTTTGCTCTGTAAAATCCGCACGAACGTTGTCGAATTAGCGTTGTTAAACTATTTTAAATCCGAAGTTTCAATTCTTGCTGTTTCTTTAAAATATTGAACCACAGAACAGGTCTCGAGTGTGCGTAGAAGAATAAAGGCAGGTTGCAGGTATCCGTCCGGCCTACCGTATCGATGTGGAGAGAACGGCCGAAACAATAATCATGGACAGGTCGCCGCACGAGCCTGACGTAATGGTGTTTAAGCGAGTGCACGATTTGATACGAAAGGTGACCAACCGTCTGGCGCCCAAGCACGGGCAGTTCACGGAGGTGCACCACTACAAACTCGGCCCTCTCACGCTGTTGGTGCGAGCTCAAGTTTGTGCTGTTAACTACCGCCAAGATGGTAGGTGCCAACAATACCTGAACAACCCACTACTTCCATTCCCCAATACCCAATACCTGAGACCCCAATACTTGAGTAGCTGCTTTGAAACATGCATTTTAGTGAACAGGTACATTTCCTTGGTGTACCTACGTAACATTTTTTGCAGTGCGATTAAAATTTTGAAGAGACGTACGTAGTTGGGCCACCACCCAAAGAACGAGAAAATTTTGAAGAATTAGCCTTCTAGAAAGCATTTAAAAGCCATTTTGCGTCTAAAATTAGCAGAAATTAACAGTTTTAGTAGGAAGTAGTAGTTCAGCCTTGGTCTCAATTAGTATTGGGTATTGGGGCACAAGTAACCTCAATACCCAACACATTGAAAACACCCAAATGCACCCAATACAAAATACTAAAGTCAATGCAAAAATGATTGGCGGTGGCGGAAAAAAGCGATTTTCTCAAAAACTTTCTTCGAGACCCCAAGCTTTTTTTATATCAATCGATAGCAAATTACAAGTGCTACAAGATGCGAACGTCAAATCAAAGGTTCCATGCAGTTTTGTATGTGTTTTTCGGGAAAAACCAATTTTCCGCAAAATCAAGTTTTTATAGAAGAGTCAAATCGACAAGCGGACTCCAGATTCTTATTCTACGTGCAATTGCGAGTTCGCTGATATATACATGTTTGGGGATTTTCAAATTAGTTTTCGGGAAAAACGCGTTTTTCGGAAGGGTGTGCGAGTCAAAAAATTGTCTGCGATCCGTTTTACTATGGAAAATTGCCCAACATTTTTCAAATTTGACCCAAACGGTATAAACGGCCTGAAAACCGGCTCATATTCACGAGTGAAACTTAATTTCGGTCCATAGAATCCATTTTTGCAGTCCGTTTGGCGCTATGTAGTCGCGTTTTCCAGTTATTTTCATTTTAATTGTTTTTTGCAAAATTTTGTCTGACTGGAGCAGCTACTGTGAGTCTCTTCAGATGTTGCTCAAAATGCAACTCCTGGGGTAATTTTAGATGGTGAATTCATTTCTGTCACCTAGAACTCCGTCAGGTTACTGCAAACCTAACTTTCGAGCACCCCCTATTTGGTTTGATATTTTAGCAATCTGTCTTTGACATCTTTGCTTGTTAAAAGAACACTGATTAATGCTCACGCCATCAAGTGACTCCAGCCTCATGTCTAACGTTATAGAGAAGCAAGTTCTTGCCCAAGGTATATCCTAATCTGCGCAAGTTTCGCTCTGAATACTAATTTGCGCAACAGCTAAAATCAGCTTCCTTCATAACTGGAATGATAGGATAAGCACATAAATCGACTCTAGAGTCTTCAATGACTCTAATAATACTTTGGTTACTGTTCTAGCTAAAAAGGTTGCAGTGTTATGGCCGGTCAAAGTTGATGGTCAAATGGGCCATTTTTGGCAATTTCAGTCAACTTTGATCGGTCATAACACTGCAACCTTTTCAGCTAGAACAGTAACCAAAGTATTATTAGAGTGGTTGAAGACTCTAGAGTCGATTTATGTGCTTATCTTATCATCCCAGTTATGAAGGAAGCTGATTTTAGCTGTTGCGCAAATTAGTATTCAGAGCGAAACTTGCGCAGATTAGGATATACCTTGGGCAAGAACTTGCTTCTCTATAACGTTAGACATGAGGCTGGATTCACTTGATGGCATAAGCATTAATCAGTGTTCTTTTAACAAGCAAAGATGTCAAAGACAGATTGCTAAAATATCATACCAAATAGGGGGTGCTCGAAAGTTAGGTTTGCAGTAACCTGACGGTGTTCTAGGTGACAGAAATGAATTCACCATCTAAAATTACCCCAGGAGTTGCATTTTGAGCAACATCTGAAGAGACTCACAGCAGCAGCTCCAGTCAGACAAAATTTTGCAAAAAACAATTAAAATGAAAATAACTGGAAAACGCGACTACATAGCGCCAAACGGACTGCGAAAATGGATTCTATGGACCGAAATTAAGTTTGACTCGTGAATATGAGCCGGTTTTCAGGCCGTTTATACCGTTTGGGTCAAATGTGAAAAATGTTGTGCAATTTTCCATAGTAAAACGGATCGCAGACAATTTTTTGACTCGCACACCCTTCCGAAAAACGCGTTTTTCCCGAAAACTAATTTGAAAATCCCCAAACATGTATATATCAGCGAACTCGCAATTGCACGTAGAATAGGAATCTGGAGTCCGCTTGTCGATTTGACTCTTCTATAAAAACTTGATTTTGCCGAAAATTGGTTTTTCCCGAAAAACACATACAAAACTGCATGGAACCTTTGATTTGACGTTCGCATCTTGTAGCACTTGTAATTTGCTATCGATTGATATAAAAAAAAGTTTGGGGTCTTGAAGAAAGTTTTTGAGAAAATCGCTTTTTTCCGCCACCGCCAATCATTTTTACATGGACTTTCGTTCGCACTCTAGTAGGTACTACTCAATATTGGAGATGAAACAATACTGGAAAACTCAGTACCCTAAATCCTCTCAAAAGGCCTTTCGCAACTGAATTCGGCGTTTCGGCTGATAATAATTAATTTAAAACGGTGTTTTTAGAAGCCATTTTTGTCATTTTGTGCGATTTTTAGCTCTTAAGCGCTGTTTGGCTACTGAGATTTTTAGCCTTGCTATTAAATAAACGTGTTAAACAACGCATTTCCAGGCGTTTTGGAGCCTTTTGAAATTTTGGATCTCCTCCCTCCTGCTGGGTTAAGCCAACTCTGAACCCTCGCTGGGTAGGCAACCTCTCAACTACTCCAGGCCCTGACCTGCTACAGTATATATGTATGTTAGTTAAGTTTATCCGACACAAATGCAAACCTGAACTAGCGGACCAGAGGGAGTGCTCGGCCGTTTAGCCGGCTACAAAGCCCTACCCATCTGATGCTTCCACTCGTGTCCAGGTTTTGGACATTAGGACGGAAACTGGAGACTCTGCGACAATTAAGATGCATTTTGCGAGAAAGTCAGCTTTGGTGCCGAAGAGAGGGGGCAAGCAGGGCCATCTCACGGATCTGGCTGATATTTTATATCTATTAAAATAGAGCACAGTCGAAGACCAACGGTGCATGCCCGGCCACCAGCAACCCCCTAGAACCGGAGGTACACCCCCTCAAAGTTGGGTCGGCAGCAATTTTCGGGCTCATTTTCATGTGTCTGACAGTCTCCATTCAAACGATCACCCTTCATTCGTTTCTTAAGCTAGTGATGTGTGTGGCGTCGCGTGTGTATCAGTAGCTGCGTCAGTCAGTTTGTACACGCCACTTGTTGTATAAACAACCGCGATAGCCTACCATAATCGTGTACGCGCCACACACTGTAATTGTAGCGTTTAGGGCGCCGCGTGATCGAGTTTTGCCGCTCGCCTTTGTTCTCGCTCATTCTCTCCGTCTGGCTACCTGGCGAGCGGTCGTGTCTTTATTCTTCTGTCTATTTAATTAATTGTTGGTTGGAGGTAAAAGTTGTTTGCGGATCGGCAACTACTACAAACCCTCAGACGACCAACAAAACAACTGGCGACCAACGGTGGCATTCGGCGATCGTGGAAGAAAGAAAAAGACGATTTCCGAGGGAGGACGGTATTTCTTCACCTACCAACTTTCGGGCGCACGCCTGGTTGGCGGCTGCTCTCAACTCAGAAGAGGAAGGACGTCCAAACACCAACGGTCGGCGTTTTTTCTCACTGATTTGGTTGGAGAGGAGGTCTCAGTACTTGTGATCTAATCACTTGTACCCCTCCTCATCTCCATTCCTGCCGAAGGAGGAGTCGCCTACTCCATTCCTGCCGAAGGAGGAGTCGCCTACTCCATTCCTGCCGAAGGAGGAGACGCCTACTTCATTCCTGCCGGAGGAGGAGACGCCTACTCGTGTCTAATAGTTCCTGCCGGAGGAGGAGAAGTCTGCGCGTGTCTACTCGTCCCTGCCGGAGGAGAATTCGCAGCGTTCGCACCGGAGGAGGACTCGCAGCATTCGCACCGTTGGACAACGAACCGTACGTCCGTACCGCAACGTTCACCCATCGCGGGCGCCGAATTGGAAATTGGTAAACTTCGCCCCGCCGGACAAGGAACCGCGCCTCCGTACCGCAACGTTCAACCATCGCGGGCGCCGAATTGAAACAACGCGGATACTACCGGAAACAACGCGGAAACTACAGGAAATCGTGCACCAACCACCGCGATGTCCAACCGCCGGGCTCACATCCCGGCACCTCAACCTTATTGGCAGACAGTCGATGACCATCCACCTCTCAAATGGCCACTCTGGGAGCGGCTATTCAACGCGTTTCTCACCGGCCTGGACGCAACCAGGGACAACACGGCAAAATTGACGGACAAAGAGAAGAACGACTTTCTTCTCTCGTTTTTGGGGACAGCCGCGCTTCCCCAATTCGCCAGTCACCCTGTGTTCAACGCCGATCCAGATGCCGATTTCGAGGAGTTCCTGGCAGCTGCCCGGGAGACTTTCTACAGGCCTGTCAACCCGGTACGGGCCCTGTTCGACTTTATGCAGCACTCACAAGGGTCTACACAGTCAATCACCGAGTACATTCGCGTACTCAGGACTCTGATCCAGCAGTGCACGTTCCCTGTCGATCAGGGGACACGACGCATCGAGGAACGCACCTTAATCGACTATCTGCTAGCAATACAATTGGTGCGCGGCCTACACAGCCGTGCTACACAGGAGAAACTGCTCGCCCTCGACGCAGTGGATTTGGACAAATTTACTGCCCTCGCATTGGCTGATGAGAGCGCCAAAAAGGATGCTGCAAACATGGCACCCGGGTCATCGCAGATCAGCGCTACCTCACACCGCCGGTACAACCGGGGCAAGGGACCTAGCTCCGCGCAGCACACAGGACCCAGACCTACGCCGGTACGCCCCAGTACCTCAGTCAACCGCCAGCCAACCGGTAGGAGAGTCTGCCGGCATTGTGGAGATTCCTCTCACGCAGACAGCAGGGATTCCAGATGCCGCGCCCGCGGTCAGACCTGCAAAAAGTGCGGTAAGGAGGGCCACTTCCAGCGAGTCTGTAGGAGCAACCCCTGCTCTACCTCGCGCCCTCCGGCTAAACAACACTGTCGACTCACTCACCAGATGCGCAGCAATCACAAAAAGGGCAGGAAGAGTGTCAATGCTTTGCACACTCAACCACCTTATTGTGAGGTTCACATCGCCTCTACTGATGATGCTCCTGCCGAACCACTGCGTTTGATGGTCGACACAGGCTCGGATGTCACTGGCATCACTCGGGACGTGTTCCATAAGCACTTCCGGGCCACCAAACTGCAAACGGCTGACCCGATTGTCAATTTCGACCAGTCAGAAGTGCCCATCGAAGGACAATTTCCTGCACAACTCTTCTTCCAAGGACGAACTGCCAACGTGTCCGTGTACGTGTTTGGTGATTCCTGCACCAATACACTAGGCATGGACGCAATGCGTGCGCTGGATCCGGTGTACATCACTATCCAGGCCAAAAACAGCATTGTCCGCGCAGTCACCAAGTCCAACTCACCAGAGGATGTCAACGACGGTGCTCCCGCCAGCAGCGCGCCACCAGCAGATATCTCTGACGTCTCTACTCCTATGCTAGCTGCCAAGGATACTCAGACCTGGGAGAAAGCAGGATTGCTGTCGCTGCTACACAGCTTTCCCAAGCTCACGAGCACAGCTATCGGCACTTTTCCCGGATTCAAGCACAGAATCCGGCTGAAACCTGATGCGCGGGTACCACCCGCCCAACCAGTTCGCTCCATTCCAGTGCGCTTCGAGCAACTTGCAGAGAAGGCAGTCAAGGAAATGGAGGAGCAAGGTATCTGGGAGAAGGTCGCACACTCAGACTACGTGCATGGAATGGTCGTGGTGGCAAAAGCAGACGATTCTACTGCTGTACGCATCACTTCCGACCTGTCTCCGCTCAACAAAAACGTGGATCCAGTGCTGTATCCACTACCCAACATCCAGGATTTGCTGTACATGCACCTCGCTGCTGCTACAGTGTTCAGCAAAATAGACCTGCGGAAGGCCTATTTCAACATCGAGCTTGATGATGAGTCTCAGTTGCTAACAACTACAGCCACACCGTGGGGCTACTATGCATACCGCAAGTTGCCCATGGGACTCAAGGATTCTGCAGCTGTATTCCAGAAGCTGGTTTACGAAACGCTTGCTGGGATTCCTGGATGCCAGCCCTACATAGACGATATCATTGTCTATGGAAGGAATCGAGAGGAGCACGACCGCACTCTACGGCTGGTTCTACAGAAGTTGGATGCCAAAAATCTCCGACTGAACCTCAGCAAGTGCACCGTCGCCTCACCCAGCATCTCGTTTCTGGGCCATGTGATCGCCAACGGATGGGTCAGCCCGGATCCACACAAGTTGGACTCGATTCGCAACATGGAACGACCCCAAAACAAGCTGGACGTGCAGAGTTTTTTGGGTGCGATCAACTACCTGAGCAAGTTCGTTCCTAGCCTGACCGACGCCTCAGAACCACTTTGTGTGCTCACCCGAGCTGACACGAAATTCAAGTGGGAGCAGCCGGAACAAGCTGCCTTCGATCGACTCAAATCTCTGATCTGCGACAAACGAGGACTCAAACTCAAGATGTTCGATCCGGAGAAACCCACCATCGTGACTACAGACGCCTCCGCCTATGGAATAGGTGGAATGCTGTCCCAAGTGCACTGCGGCCAGGAGTACCCAGTGGCATTTGGACACCACACGCTGGACCCCACCAAACGACACCACAGAAAGGGAAGCGTTCGCTGCCATGTTCTTCTGTGAACACTGGGAGAAGTACCTACTTGGCAGTCACTTCACACTACGCACGGACCACCAGGCTCTGCAAGCTCTGCTGCACCGGCAGACCAACCAGCGCCGATCTCAGAAGTTCGAACGTTGGGTGCATCGCCTCAACGTTTTTGACTACTCAGTCGAATTCGTGGCCGGACGCAAAAACTACATGGCCGACGCATTGTCCAGACTGCAGAAGGTGCCAGACGTGCCTAGAGTCTGCAGCACCACTAAGAAGGGTCTTTCCATCGAAAAGATTGCTAACGCTACGGACCAGGACCCTCAGCTACAACTTGTGAAGCGTTTCTGCACCAGAGGGTGGCCAGCTAAACCGAAGCTGCCGCCTCAGCTCCTGTCAACGCCTTTCTACACGCTGCGTGACACTCTCTCCCTGGAGCATGGACATGTCATCCGAGACAACAGCCAGATCGTGGTTCCACAAGTCTTGCGACCGGATCTGCTCTCCATGGCTCACGAAGGACATCCAGGCATCGTTGCCTTCAAACGGAAGCTTAGAGAGACCTACTGGTGGCCTGGAATGGCTACTGAGGCTGAGCGTTTCGTCAGGGACTGTGGAAACTGTCTCAACTCGGCCAAGTCAGCACCCAAGCTGCACCTGCAGGGCCAGCATCTGTACACACCGAAGGAGCCGTGGGAGGAACTCTCCATCGACATCACAGGGCCATTCGATAATGCCCCTGCTCATCAGAAGAACATCGTTGTGCTCGTGGACAACTACTCTAAGTTCCCAGAGGTTCTGTGCACGAAGGACACAACTTCTGGCAGAATCATTCGCTGGCTCAGGGAGATCTTCGCTCGTTTTGGCAACCCAGCCAAAATAATCTCTGATAACGGACCACAGTTTGTCAGTGACGAGTTTCGAAACTTCCTGACAGAACGGGACATCATCCATGAGACAACACCTGTCTACACTCCTCAACAAAATGCGTTCGTGGAGGTCTTCAATCGATTCATCAAACACCACATACAGACGTTCAGCTCGAGTCTACCGTGGGAAGAAGGCCTTCAGCGATCCCTCGCTCACTTTCGCGCTACACCTCGAGAGGGCCAGGAGCTCAGCCCAGCACAGAAGTTTTTCAGACGCAGACCTCGATTGGGCTGGGAAGTCTACCGACAGCCCCGCAAAACGGCTCAAAAAGAGGAAGGAGGGGAAGACAAGCAATCGCGGCAAAAACAACAGCAACCCAGCCAAAATACTGCTAGCTCAGGGCAACTGTTCGCTGTTGGGCAGAAGGTGCGCACCAGACGACCTCACACGCCTAAAGGACTCAGCCCCTGGAGCAACAAAGTGCTGACTGTTGTAAAGGTGCTCGGCAGATTCAACTACTTGCTGTCTGACAAGCAAAAGTGGAACGGGCGCAACATGCAACGTGTTGTTGACCAGCCGGGACCATCTGTCTATGAAGCTGAGGCCACTGCGCCAGAACCAGCTCAGCCGCGACCAGCAGGACGACACCACCCGCAGCGGGATCGTCAACCGCCAGACCGCTTGGGAGACTGGCTGTACTACTAACTGACGATTTCGCTTCAAGAAAGAAGAAGGTGGTTGATGTGTGTGGCGTCGCGTGTGTATCAGTAGCTGCGTCAGTCAGTTTGTACACACCACTTGTTGTATAAACAACCGCGATAGCCTACCGTAATCGTGTACGCGCCACACACTGTAATTGTAGCGTTTAGAGCGCCGCGTGATCGAGTTTTGCCGCTCGCCTTTGTTCTCGCTCACTCTCTCCATCTGGCTACCTGGCGAGCGGTCGTGTCATTATTCTTCTGTCTATTAATTAATTGTTGTTGGAGGTAAACGTTGTTCTAAGATCGGCCACTACAAGGAACAGCAAGACCCAGCAACAATATATCAGCTAGGATCTCGACTCGCATATGGTTTTGTAGCTGGTCCAATGGCCTTTCATTTTCTGGTACTCCGGTTTCCAGATCTTAGCTGGTTACCGACTTTTTCGCCGAAAACTGCGAAATTTCCACAAAATGCCACTCCGTTTTTTTTCGAAAAATCTTTATAACTTTTTGTGCAAAGGCCCTGCCAAGCTAATGTTTTAACAAAAGTTAGGCATGAGTTGGCCAAACAAAATGAGCGCCCCAAAGTGTGCGGTTAGGGGGGAGGGGGGGGGTGTTTTGGCCTCTCAAAGGTGTTCGAAAAAAATTTTTTTCTGCAAAGCTTAGTTGTTAGCATACTGTTATATGCAGTTTTGTGTGGTGAGTTCGAAAGTGCATTCAGTTTAGCTAGATTCGCTCTGGATCGGGAGAAATTGGCGTCCAAATTTGAGACCAACCCTTTTTCTTGACTGGCACTACTCGCTAGTATGACCATTAACTGCGGTGCAATGCAGTTTTTCTTATGTAGTTTTTGCTGCTGATTCCGAAAATAACTTTATTTTTGCTCTATGTTGCCTACTTTTGAAGATATCGGCATTTTTATGATTTGGGAAGAAAACGGCTGCACTTGCTATAACATGCTCGTTTGAAAGGTGACTCAATTCAGTCGCATTTAGGGTACAGAGCCATAAAAATTTATATTTCCTAATGCAGTTTTTGCCGCTGATTACGAAAATGACATCTGTTTTTCAATCTGACTGCTCCTGAGCTACTTATGCTATTGTAACTTTTATGCCCTGGTATTCAGACAATAAGTTATCTGTCAAATCTGGACATAATATGGTATCTATCTGGTGCAGTTTTCTCCGCTGATTCAGAATATCACCATATTTTTGCGCTAGGGCCACTCAGTCGCAAGTTATGGACCTCTGAAATTTTATTAAGAAACATGCCGTGAGAAGCCGTAATCCTGAAATAAATGTTCAGCATTCATGCATTTCTGAAGGGAACCTTTTGTCAGCTAATAGTATACCCGACCTACTTTACGTACTTCCTAAAACGTTTAAATGTATGGCAATCGTAATCCATACTTCCCAAAACGTTTAAATGTATGGCAGCCGTAATCCATACGTACTTCCTAAAACGTTTAAATGTATGGCAACCGTAATCCATACGTACTTCCTAAAACGTTTAAATGTATGGCAACCGTAATCCATACATCCTAAAACGTTTAAATGTATGGCAATCGTAATCCATACATCCTAAAACGTTTAAATGTATGGCATCCGTAATCCATACATACGTCCTAAAACGTTTAAATGTATGGCAACCGTAATCCATACACCCTAAAACGTTTGAATGTATGGCAATCGTAATCCATACATCCTAAAACGTTTAAATGTATGGCAATCGTAATCCATAATTCCCAAAACGTTTAAATGTATGGCAACCGTAATCCATACGTACTTCCTAAAACGTTTAAATGTATGGCAATCGTAATCCATACATCCTAAAACGTTTAAATGTATGGCAATCGTAATCCATACTTCCCAAAACGTTTAAATGTATGGCAACCGTAATCCATACATACTTCCTAAAATGTTTAAATGTATGGCAATCGTAATCCATACATCCTAAAACGTTTAAATGTATGGCAATCGTAATCCATACTTCCCAAAACGTTTAAATGTATGGCAATCGTAATCCATACTTCCCAAAACGTTTAAATGTATGGCAACCGTAATCCATGCATACTTCCTAAAATGTTTAAATGTATGGCAATCGTAATCCATACATCCTAAAACGTTTAAATGTATGGAAATCGTAATCCATACTTCCCAAAACGTTTAAATGTATGGCAACCGTAATCCATACATACTTCCTAAAATGTTTAAATGTATGGCAATCGTAATCCATACATCCTAAAGCGTTTAAATGTATGACAATCGTATTCCATACATCCTAAAACGTTTTTAAATCAACTAATCCCTTTAAAACGTTTGAATGTGTGGCAATCGGTATGGTTGTTGGTAGTTGCAGAGACAGACAGAAGTCAACTGTTGTCAATGCAAGCGAGTCAGAACTGTGAGATGAATATCGGAGGACAGTTGGTGTCGGTTGAGCCCGAACACCAGCACTACGCTGCCTTGACTGCCGATAAGAAGTATTCCAACGTTGAGGTCACCTGTGTCAGTAGCAGCCGCCAAGGAGATGGAGCTGGTACCGCATTTATTTTATTTTTCAATGCAGTCAGCTCAGGCCGCGGCTCCCCACTCAGTTTTGGAAGAATTTTATTGTACTCACTTCACGTCTTATTCATATGGGCATAAACACACGGTTACGGATGGCCACCACGCTAGGACTTAGAGTTAATTAAACCGTTTAATCTGATAACAAAATGATAATCATTAGATGCAATATTTACGGAATAGCGGTCATTTGAATTTATTCGGAAAGCTCAAAAAAAGGGAATGCGGAAACCGCAGAAACATACGATTTTCGGTCAACCACGGAATCTCACAATCGAAAAAGCGGCAAGCCTTATACAGCTCACGGAAATTGGCCGTCTTAATGAACATTTGAGTGGACAGCAGCAATTAGGTCACCGAACGGCCTCTTCTTAAACACAGCCAGATTTTGGTTATGAACAAGAGCGATTTTTATTATTCTGTTGCACTTCATAATAAAACCGATTCCTACTGCTCAGGGCTAACGTAACGAGGTTTTTCTGGTGCCACACATGCTTGGTTACTTCATTTGTAAAAGTCTTGTTGCCCCTCAGCAGTAGGAATCCATTTTGTTGTGAAGTGCATGTACAACCAGGTTGACTGAAGCAGGATGCTGTTTCAGCTGGCAAATGGCCAGACTTATTCTTCGCTAACGCAGTCAGTCTGGTGCAAGCGGTGCACAACAAGGGTCAGGTAGAGAAAGTTGATCATTTGTCAATGGCGGAGATCGAGCACAACTTCTGCCAGCGTTTTCACGTCTGGCCCAGTTTGATTCTGTCCAAGATGGTCGGTCTGCTGAGCGACATAATTCAGAGAATAAACGAGGTCAGCGGTTTTGGTTGGTTGTGGCTCCAGAAACTGACTTAGTCCTTTCTTCTATTGTGTAGTTGCCTGAGGACAAGCAGTTCTTCGTTCTGATCTGTCCGTTCAAGAAGGACAGCCGCTATTCGTTCACTCCGCAGCGTCTGCTGCTATACGAACGTGTTCAAGTGGAGAAGATTGCTCGTTTCCTGCCGCTGCTACCTCACCCTGATGAGTATGAGGACTTTGAAGAGGTCTGAACCTGCAGATATCTGTGAATGCACCTGTCACTAGAGTGACTAGTGTAAAAGACTTTTATGAAAGGTCAGTTTGCTGTTGAGTATACGTACATTGTTGTACAACTGTACGATCTGAATTCATATCGCCATTTTCACAAACTAATTTACTGCGTGTGATACAAAATGTGATGCATACAGTAGTTAATGATAGCAGGTTCTTGGGAGTCTCTTTACGCTTTACTAAACTGAATAATTTCTGTGCTAGCAGTGTTATAAATCGTCATTTATTGACGTTTAACAGTGTTCCTACATAGTAGTAAACTTTAACAGCAAAACTACGTAGTCTGTTAGTGTGACTGTTCAGACTCGAAAAAAAAAAGCGGAGAAGACATTCTCGTCTGGAGCGTTAATTGAATTGTCTTTATCTAAAGAAAGTCGAAAGGACGGAGCATCAGAATTCAATTATCTGTCAGAGAGAAAAAATAGGGTGTCGCCATGTAGTCAGGCACTTTTTCTGCCATTCCATTTGATCGATTCCGGTGTAGGTCCACATTTGCAAATCTAATTACTTAGAACGCTGGTCTATCCCTTCTCGACATACTTTTGCTTGCGGCTGGCGCAGTCGCTAGCAAATACTATTCTTTGGATCAAAATTTTTTGTTGATCTTTCGTATGTACAATGCTAGATGTGCTAGCCAGAAACGATCGTCTGTTTTTGAAAATATTCAAATAACTGTCATTTCCTCAAGTTTGCGTCAAATTATGAGATCTTTTATGCTAAGTTTATTAGACTACATTTGTAGTTCGTTTTGCCTAATCCTAGACCTACAATGTAGAGCCCCTCGTTTGACTGAGTTGGTGTGTTCCAGGGATGTGAGGTGGGAAAAAAACACCGAAAAAAAAACTGTTTTTTTCCGGAAAAAACCGGTTTTTTTCCTAAGGGTCGGAAAAAAACATAAATCGCGGAAAAAAACTCAAGCTAAAAATAGCTAATTTACGTAATTTTTCGTTTAAAAAACGGACTTTTGCTATGTATAATAGGCCATACTGACTCAAAACTGTTAGAAAAACAATAAAAAAGACCAAATTTGGCATGAAAAAACAAAAATGCAAACTGCTGTAAGAAAATTTGCATATAGCGTTGTTTATGGAACCTGTCAGGCACTGTTTCATGCCTGTTTCGTGATTTATATCAATGTAACACGTGTATTTCTGGTCTAACAAGACTGAGGAAGGCGCTAGAAAGCGTTAGGAATCATAAAACCAGCCTAGGATACTCAGAACTTGGGCTGGAGTTTTTTTCCGCGATTTAGGAAAAAAACCGGAAAAAAACCGGAAAAAAACTGGAAAAAAACAGGCCGATGTTTTTTTCGGAAAAATATACAACCCTGGTGTGTTCATACTTGTGAAGAGAAAAATGAGAATCAGGAATGAAAAATTACGTATGAATTTTAAAATTAGACTAACAGAAATATCTTGTGAACCCTTGAGTAGATTTTGCCATTTTTTGTATCAGATCAACTTTATTCCTAAAACGTGCGTTCAGCACTCTATTAAAGTCATTTATGGTAATGATGGTAGGACGTACAATGTACAACCGGAGTTTCGGTATTGGTGCCAAGCATGGTGCAACGTCGTTAAAATTTTTGATAGCGGTACAGGTACTGAAGAGTGCTGCATACCTAGTGTACGCGGCATTCATGTAATAGGGGGATTGCGAGTCTGCCCTCCCACCCGACTTCGGCCAGACCCCCCCCCCGGATGGGGACCCCCGGAGATGATTTTTCCTACCCACTCCGATTTTCTGGCAAGTAATTTTTTGAGCAAATTTTTACGATCAGACATAAAAATTGCCAAAATCGCCTGTAAAACAGCACTTTTTAGCTTTATTTCAGCCCAAATTAGCGATTTTTGACGATTTTTAGGTAAAAATATTCGATTTTTGAGCGTTTTTAGGGCCCAATCCCTCTCAAAATTTGGGTTGGACAGGGCCCGGCCGGCGCCAGACCCCCAACCCCCTCCCCCTTCGGCGGATGACCTGCTATATGTTGGTACCCATAACCAAAACAAAGAGTATAGGGGTACCACAAGTTGCCACCACAGTGCTGAATATGAGAATACCATAGTACCGCCTCTAAGTACCGTTATAATTAGAGACGAAACAATATATTGGGTCCTCCTAAATAGTCTCCAGTCTATCTTGAAAGTGAAGAACTGGTGGCCGATCTAATCTCTTGTTTATAGTGGCTAAATTACACCGGTTTATCGTAGTTTGTTTGCGAGCGCATCCTGTGTTTATTCGGCGTGGGAGCCCTATTTAGTCTGCTATTTGTTGAGCGACGCCTACTACCATCTAGCCCAGCTACTATTAGATACATAGATTCTGGAAGCCACATAGCTGCAGTGAGTCATTGATGTTGGCCGCAAAAAACTCATTTGCCCGGTCGGCCGATCGCGTGTGTTGCGAGTGATTCACGGCCATCATCCAATCCAGCGCTGACGTTCTTTGTTAGCCGGGCGGTGCATTGTTTGGCGCATTACGACAACTGTTTATTGTGCAGGCCGCCGTGCCGACGGGACTTGCTCCAAATCAGGCGGCCGCCCGCCCGCTCAATCATGAACTGGAAGACCTGACAGGCGTCGGTTAAAATGGCCGCTCTTCTCCCATTCTTTCTACTCGCCGCCCTCGCGTCGGCTCGACATCGCAAGTATGCAAATTATCTGTCTTCTATATTATTTCTAAAATTGGCCACTAGTCATTATGTGTTTCAACAGTTTGCAACAGTTTTGTAACTTTTCTCTTGCCGACTGATCTTCGAATTTTGCATGCGTATAAAGTAAAGACTTGCCTTGCGATTTTAAGCACAGATTTATCGGAGGCTAATTTCCTCGTCAATCTACACTCGGTCAAACTAATTTGATCGCTAAATAACTAACCCGCTAGAAATCGCCTTGAAATTGTAAAAACAGTTAGCTTGGAAATTGCTTCTAGGTTCCTTTCACAGATGTTTAAAGAGTATCAAATCAAGAATAATTTTTGTTTTCTTTACAATCTCTTTTTAGTGACCCGGTCATTGTGGTGCCCCCAGTTTTTTACTGGAACGCCAGTAATGTCGTATCGGTGGTCTGGCCTGGAAATTCCGACGATCCGCCGGTTAATGTCGGTTTGGAGATTAGCGCCGACACACTTAATCAAAGCATAAAAGTGAACAAATATGCCATGATACCCAGTAAGACAGTGTTCTTAATTGTGAGTTACATACAATTTTTTCCAGGCGTCCCATTATGGTTCGAATTTTTGGTGCCCCCAGCCAATGACTACAAAGTGCAAATATTCGAATTGCCGCGTCACAGAGTGACCACTTTCAGTGTGGCCGGTGCTGCTAATGTGCGCAACGTTTTCCTACAAACCGACAAGCCGATTTACAAACCGGCGCAGACAGGTAGTATTATTACACAGCCCACGTCCGATTACTTTTTATTGTTTACACATGAGCGATCGTCACAAAAAGTCGCCACTGTTGTGTTTTTAGTTCGAGTTAGAGCGCTGCCAATTACCTACGATGGCCTCTTGTACACAGGAAGTTTGGACTTCCATCTGGAGGTAGATTATAAGTGCGGCACGGAAATGGAACGGGTTTTGGACAATTTGCAGTCTTTCAGAACGCACAAGGACTGGTGCTCATGTCGAAATCGTCTCACAGCTCCAACAACGGCTTTGTCCAATTGCAGTTTGTGCTGCCTACTTACCTGATGACTGGAATTTGGAAGGTCACGACTGCAACGCCCTTTGTAAGCCATTCATCTCTGCTGCCCTGCAGTACGCGTCTCCGTTTTTAGGTGCAAAAAACAGAGAAGCTTCAATGGGAGACGGAGTTTGAAGTTAGGGACTATGGTGAACCCGCAAAACTTTATGCAACTCTATTTTTCTTTTGGTTTTTTCAGAGGTGCCTGAATTCGATGTCAGTTTGGATGTGGAAAATTTACACACAGAGCGCTTTGAGCGCGGCCAAGTCGACATTCTCCTAAGAGCTAAGTAGGTTTTCTTGATTAAAACTGTTCTCCAGTGTGCTGTAACTTTAATGACCTGCGTGTAATGGCTTGAACACGCAAATACATACACTACAGTAAGTACTACTGGTCCTGTAAACTTATACCACCTCAAACCTTGGTTTATTATAATTGATATTCAATTTTGACAGCTTAATATCTGTCAGTGTTATAATTACTTAGTGCAAGTGCAAGTTCAAGTTTTTTGGAGAAATTGTACTCAAGTGCTGAGGCATTGGCTTTACTGAACCAGATAACCGTCCAGGAAAATGAAAATACGTTTATTCTATGGTAAATCGGTTCGTTCACGGTATTCTCGAGTCTGGTTACATCTGCCACGTTTACTTCATTAAGCCACAGTCATAATCCGTGTGTGGTCCACT